>JAAIIK010000067.1:96297-110445 GCA_014706435.1 Silurus glanis | reverse complement strand
AGATAGATAGATAGATAGATAGATAGATAGATAGATAGATAGATAGATAGATCCACATCCAGATCCACATCAATCCCAGGAGCACAATGGGACTTTATAGTTGTGGGCTGAATGGATAGATAGATTGATAGATATAGCCATAGCTATAAAAACCTTTTCTAAAGCTTTGAATGGAACACAGTGGGCTCAGACATTGTGAAATGGAAAAAATTTGTAAACATCGACTCTGCCCAGAGCTGACCATCTGGCCAAACTAACTAATCGGTCTAGAAGAGCTTTTCTCAGGAAAGAGACCAAGAACCCAATGGACAATCTTCCCAGAGATGGGAGAACATTCTGGAATGATAAATATCCAGAAATACTCAATCAGCACATGTACTCATGGAAACATTCAAAGCCCTGGGAACATTTCCACAGCCACTATATAATTAAAGAGCATTGTGTAGTAAAAAAAAAAAAAAAAAAAAAAAAAAAAAAAGCATGGCAATATTTAATGCAATGTTCTATAAAATGCAAGCTTTGGTTTAATCAGGTTTTATTCAGAAAAGTCCCATGTACAATATTTATGTATAGATACCTGAAGTTGCAGTCATCACTAATTTTTACTATTGGATAATCCCGTCTGTCTATTAAATTTAGAACATTGTATTTTGACACAGGGAGCTGCTTTTAATTGGATTAAAACCTGCCACATTTCAGTCAATTTCATCAATTTGAGTTTGAACCCTGAATAAATTGAGGAAAAGAAGGAACAGTAAAGATAAGTGACAGGAGATAAGCAAAAGACAGCAGAGTCAGCTGAACTTGTGTTTCACAGCAAGGCTTTAACCCACATCCTCAGCACTTTGTACATGTTAAAAATTTAAATCTCAGCAGTGACAGATCAGGCTCAGTGACAGATCACAGATCATCATCGTACAGACTCTCTCTCTCATCAGCATTCTCTCCATGCACAAAATACTGCACAGTCATTTTCACTGTCTCTCGGTTATATATTCTGTCATGAATTAAGTGAACACATACTGTATCTGCAAAAACACTTACAGACATATACTTAGTTAGTGGACTGCTGTAGCTCATTCATGTGACTTTCCAATCAACCAATTATGTGGCAGCAGCACAATCCATAAAATCATGCAGATCTAGTCAAGTCAAGTTTATTTCTATTTCGCTTTTCACAACAGACATTGTCTCAAAGCAGCTTTACAGAATTTTACAGTTAAGGTGAACGATTTATACGTATTCATCCCTGATGAGCAGCCATGGCGACTGTGGCAAGAAAACTCCCTTAGATGTTATGAGGAAGAAACCTTGAGAGGAACCAGACTCAAAAGAGGAACCCATTCTCAATTGGGTGACATCAAGGTGAAGGGCTTCAGTTAACGATCACATCAAACATCAGAATGAGTAAAAAAGTGTTGGTTAGTGTTGTTAGTGCTTGTCTGGTTTTGGTTTTTCAGAATCTCCTGATCTACTGGTAGTTCTTCTACTCATAATGGTCCAGTCATCAAAAACAAACAAACGAAGAAACTAATCAAAATTTTGAGTGAGTGACCGTTCTGTAGGTGAAAATGCCTTGCTAATAAGAGAAGTCAGGAGAAAATGGTCAGGATAAAGGGATATAGTAACTTTACTAATCACTCTTTACAACTTTGTTGAGCACAAAAGTATCTCAGTATGAAACAAAAACATCGAACCATCAAACCAAAACCACAACAAGACCACAGTGGGACTTTTGTCCGCCAAGATGTGGAATCTGAGGCTATCATGGACCCATTTTTCCAGTATTTTGTTAAAGAATTAAATGTTATTCATTTTGATTAAAGTTTTGATTGACACTGAAGACTTGTTAGAAAAATACTAAATATCAAACATCTTACAGAAAACAGAAATGACTTGTCTATTAATACATTTATGTGGAGGAATTGTACATTGTTACTTTACCAACGTTAATGTATCAGAAGGAGCATTAATGTAAAAATAAATTAGATTGCAGACAGAACTCAGTGGTGTGCTGTTATAGAAAATTAACGGTCATAATGCCTTTTTGGTACCACAGTGATTTGGAAAGAATCTGTACATCAGTGTATATAAATAATTTGATCTACTATCAATGTTTCAAGTCTTCAGAGCACCATTATAAAAGGAAATGAATACATATATTGAGGCAATTTTCTAAAAACTACACACAAGCACATATCCACTATACTTGCATGTGTGCACACACCACACACATGCACGCACACCCCTTGACCCTGTCGCCCCTCCGTCTGCCTCACCATCTCACCTTACATTCCCTGATGGACTGATGGAAAGCTCTCTCAGTTCAGTTGATTTGAGGATATGGAGAATGCTCTAATCTATGGTACAATTTCCACTCATCTTCTACCACGAGCTAAAGGAGACAGAAAAACATACATGTGTTTTCAAAAATCTTTCACCATAGATCAGTTAATGAATTGTTCTCTGAGGCGGCCCACATTAGAGAATTGTGGACTAAAAGCGTGAATAAAAATACTATATATATAAAAAAAAATAATAGGTGTAATTCTACAAGTCACAGTGGTAAATGACAGGTATGTATGCAGCAGGTGGACACATGATTTATGGAGAAGATCATTTTACCTCCTTCCCCAGTTTACCATTTCCCAGTGGACACTGCCGTCCATTAACGATGACATCACACAGCTGCTAGAACAGCGAAGTGCAGCTGTGGCCCATAAGAGAAGCTCAGCTAACCCCTAATCCCCCATTTTACCCTCAACTCTCTCACTCTCACTCACACTCACACAACAAGGGAGATTCATATTGCATTGTAAATTGTAACATTGCACATAAGAACACAAACTGATATGCATATAGTGCACTAAAAAAAAACAGAGGTACTAGATTTGAGTTAATTGCACTTTCAGACAAACATGGTGTGAAATTCTTCAGATCTTTGTACCCTCAAAAAACAATAATAATAATAATAATAATAATAATAATAATAATAATAATAATAAAGTCTATTCATTTAATTATTCTTTAGGCCAATGAAACAGGAATCGATATTTTTTTAACACTCTAAACATCTTATTTTTGCAGCCATCTATTTAAGTGCACAATCTATCAAACACAGAATTTCACTGTAATCACATAATGATTACAGAGTGTTAAGTTTCAAGGACAAGTTTCTTTTTATTTCCAAAATTAAATTAAATGTTACCCAACCCCCAGCCACTCCATAGGAACCCCATTCGCCCCTGACAGGTGTCCTTCTTTAAGCCAGGAAACTCTGAGGGACAGCAACAACTGTTGCACCCACCTGTTTTCTTCCTTTACATTCTTTTTTTCCTGACGTATTCATCGGCTGACCTTGCCTATTTCCACACTAATTCCATGGAAGTGCTTTAGAGTAGAGCAGCACTGTAAACTACCTCAAAACAAAGGCTTTCCCGTGTTTAACACACAGGCCGACATGCCATTTTTAGCCTTGATATCATGTTATGGTAACTAATGAGCAACCAGGTATCTTCATAAACACAGCAAAATTCTTTAATACGGTTGAAAAACAAATGAAAAGAAAAGATATGAAGCAGTCAAAAAGATAAGCAACATAAAAATACTAAATGATTCAACAATGACTCGGACTTGTTTTCATTCCCATCGGTGTCTTTATAATATATGTTACTCAGGTGTGTGGCAAAGTTCAATTTTTTTCATTACTATTTTTGCATTGCTCAGATGTTCCCAGAGCTGCAGAGTTGTTTGACGATCTGGCCTGTGTAATTATGGCACAGTACACTAATCACACTGAGCAGAAAAGTCTAATGTCTGGATGCATGGAAGCTGAGCACAGGAGAGTACTCTTTACTAATGGCATGTTTGGAACTAAGATACATACAGTACATAGTTGCCTTTTTCAATTCAATTCAATTTTTTATTTGTATAGCACTTTTAAGAATGAACATTGTCTTAAAGCAGCTTTACACAGATAAAAATGGTGATAAAAATGAATATGTTTTGTATAAGTGTAAGTTTGTTCCCCTGCTGAAGAGAGAATATGGAACACAATGCAAGTTACAGAATCAGTGTTTTTAAACATATACAGAAATATGCAGGTGATGATATTGTATATGATGTGAGGGATGAAAGATTAAAATGTGTGTGTCAATAATGTAAGCATACAGTGTTTCCTCAAAATAGCAAACATTCTGCATCAATGCTGACTTCAGAGACCACACAAAACCTACCGGCTCTCAGTTGTCTTTTTGTTTTAATTAGTATTTTAATTACACAATGTTTGCTTGGTATAATTCTTTCTAATTCCTCTATTAAAGGCAAAGAAAGCAGTGCTAGAAAAAAGAACCACCCTGTTCAAGTTAATTATAGCTCTACTGCATTTCATGTGCACCTTCTCAATCACAGCTGGTGATATTTTCAAATATGTGTCAGCAAAGTGACTTGAAATAAATTATCCCCAGTGTGAACAAGTGTAAGCCCTCAAAACAACTGTCAGAGAAGATGTGTGAATCTACAGAATTGAGTGATGCTATTTCTCTTGGTTCCTCAAAACATAAAAAAGCAATCCACTTTAAATCATTTGTCTACAGAAAATAAGAAAATTTTTTTGTCAAAAACTAACCCTAATATTATCCTAAAAAAAAGGGAGGGCCATTTAAAGCAGCTAGCCCTGTGTGCATGGAAACTGATGTCAACTGTAGCTGCTTGCTTTTGGATAAGTGACATATAAGCACTTCCCTACACTATAAGGCATTGGGGGACAGAGTAATCTGGTGCTGTATGTCCCAGTTTCTGGACAGGACATTACATTTAGCCTAAAGAGGATTACAGAGTTCCACAAAAAGCAGAATTAAAAGCACATTGTTGTGCTTTCATTCAAAGGGAAATCATTCTTGAGTGAACGTTTATTATCTTCAGAAGCTGCATGAAAGTTTTGAGATATTATTTTTTATCATTTTTGAAATAATTGATTATCTCTAAATGGAACTGGAGTAAACTCTGGTGCTATAGAGCAAAAAGATGTAATTTGTTAGACACATTCCTCCAGTATTTAGAGAGAAAATGATGGATTTTGTCCCCTAGACATCTCCAATTGAGGTTTGGCATCCAACAGATAGATTTGAAAAAGTGTGAAAACATCAACCCTGATATTTCAAAATTGTGTTATTTTTTCCCCCCTTTCATGTCTTGGGTTCTGAAATATACACTACGTACAATATAGATATGATGAGAATTCTGTTTAACATCAACTTTTTTTTTTTTTTTTATAAACCCAGAGTAGAGCAAATAAATAATGAAATAAAAAATTCATGAATTAAATCTACATAGTGCAGTAAAACGTCTTTCTGCCTTACTCTTCATGCCTACGTGTTCATGTGTTATCAATAATTGAGCATTCAGCAACGTGCATAAACAAATCCTGAAAATCACTTGACATTTCATTACTACTAAAAAAGAGCAACGTTTTTGTTTTTTTTTATTCTTTCTAAATAACACATGAGAAAACTCCCTAGTCTTCAACTCTATCATGGTAGAGAACACCTCACGCATCAATCACAGTGCTGGCAGTGCCGGCACTGCACACTGAGCTCTGGCTGTGTAAACCACAGCTCATTGATGCCAGATCTGGCAGGGGAGCACTAGAGCAGCGCCAACATGTGGTTCTGATCGAGGTAGAACTGATATGAATTACACACCGTCTCATCTCCCTTTTTGGAAGGGGTCAAAGGCTAGGACCTATCGTGGACTTTTGTAATGAACGTTAATTGAGGATTAGAGTGGTCTGATGTAAGGGCTTTAGCCTTTTCCAAGTCCCAGAGCTTAGTACATAACTCTAAATGATAGAGAGATCTGAGCTAGTTTTTTACTTCGACATTTACCTTAAGTTTTCTTTAAGGTAGATTGCATCATAAATTAGTAGTTCCTCACTGCTGTTGGATTCTTCATTTTGATTGGTTAGAAGGTGCTGATTACATTTTCCAACCACATGTCTTGGACTCATGGTTTCATATTAACATACTTTGTGTAATACATCATTCTGTTTAAAGTAGCATCACATGCACTTAACTGTATGGTATCCATGCGAAAAGACTTTTTGAGATGAATTTTTTTGTTATACACTGTTTATAGGTTGTTTTTATTTTGGTTTTTTTTCAGTGTTTTTCAAAACAGGGAACATCTTCAGCACAGTAGATTAATACCTACAGTAGGTTAATAGTTTCTCTGCAAGTTGATTTTTTTTGTCCAATTAACTTTGGAGGAGATGATTTAGTAGCACTGAGGTTATATATTAAACACATCAAAGATTTTGCATACTGTATCACTATTGCAGTATACAGTAGGGTGTACTGTAATTATTGACAGGATGATGTGCCACAACAATGTGTCATTTTCAATAAGAGCATGTTGTAATCTGTTTTATTCCTTATTTTGCAACAATTTTGTAACTTTTTTCAGTTAAAATGTCATACAGTAATTCTCTCACTAGCTTCTTTTTTTCTTTACTCTTAAATAGGACAAAAAAAAATCAACTTGCAGAGAAACTATTAACCTACTGTAGGTATTAATCTACTGGGCTGAAGATGTTCCTGTTTTGAAAAACACTGGAAAAAAAAAACATAATAATATTAATATTATAACTGTTTGTTGTGAGGTTTGTTCTGTAATCATTTGCTTTTCTGAGGTAAATTATTCCGCTACATTTGATCATTTTGGCCATGTCTGTCTTTCATCGCCAAATACTTGGTTTGATTATTTGTCAGAAAACAAGATTTTCTCATTTCTAAGTAACAGTGCATTTGTTTCTATGGAGTTACGACAGCTGTCTGAATTCGGTCTGTGCTTCACATTTTCAAGTTACCTGTATCAAATTACACATTCTATTCTAATAGTACGTTCTGTCTTTTCCCTGCATTATGTTGACTCCTTGTGTGCACAATAAACCCCCCTGTAATGATGAAGCTGCCAACGTGAATCTAAAATACTCTGTGAATAACAGAGAGAGAGAACTTGACTCCAGAGGCAAGAGCACCTCCCGCTTGGCACACAGGGTGAGCTCACCCATCCTACTTCTTCATTCTTACCCACTCTGGCACTGTACATACAGGGGGTGAGAAATGTACACACCCACCGGTGCGTGCTATGGCAAAAGCACACTATCCCCTAAAAACAAAGGCAGTTTTTCAGTAGGCAAGAGACTTACTTCTTTGACTGGACGCTTCTTTTACTTTCCAAGCAAATCATCGTTAAATTAGCATTTTATTCTTTCTCATGCAGCAGCATTGAATCAAAAACCTTACCAGGCACAGGTTTTGGCCCAGCAGACATATCCAGAAAGGAAAGCTGGAAGAGAGATCCAGACCTCTTACGTTAGCATGAGTTGAAAAGATATCTGACCATGAATAAACAATCTCCCTCCTGCTGCTCACACACCTGAAGTTGCCTCTAAGCAAAGAGGAAGGTATTTGTTTTTCCTATTTTTTTTTTTGGACTTGGACTATTGAATCTGTCATGAGGAAACTAAATCTTATTTTTGTCTTCAAGTCAGAACCTTCTAAATGTTCATTTAAGAGGTTCAAATAAATATAGAAATGTGATGCAGTGTAGAATGAATTTGTCCAAACATGCTAAAAAAAATTGTGTTCAAACCCTTGTGCACTGTATAAAGCATTATGCAAGCTCACAGTTATGTGAGCTTACACGGACCAGTGATCTAGGCATGATTAGCTACAATAATAGTGCAGACTTAGTCAATATTAATAAATCACACAAATTTGGCTAAATGATCAATTTTCCAAAGGCTTACATGTGATACAATTTGATATGGCTAAAAGAAACAAAAGAACAACTCTGCTGCCACAATTTTTTACCATTTAACAACAGATCACTCATAAAATGCACTGTCCAAACAGATATCACTGTGAATATAAAAAAACACATATCTACACAAAGTTTTATACCATCTTCCAACCTGGCTTTCATTTCCTGGCAACAGGAGAAGGGTGTGTGTATGCGTGTGTACCTGGAAGTCTACACGGACATCGTCACATGGTTCTGATTTAGGTAGAAAATCAAACCCAGTTGTGTGCAGGCTCTGATTTAACCAAAATAGGCACTTTAATCATTTTTATGGACAGTGGGAGTTTACAGCATTTGTATTTATTTATGTACTAGAGGCCTAGGAGAGGAAGTAAGTCACTGAGGAGGGGAGAGGAGAATGTGATGCGAACCATAAACCCGAATTAAGATAAACCCGAACACTGACCAGCCTTGCCAGCATTTCAGTTATAAAACTTGGCAATAGGTTTGAATGATCACATCGTATGTACTATTTGTTAAGTAATATATCGCATTAGACATGCAGGTACAGACAGATTTGACAGTTAACCTCATTAATAGGCAATCTGACTTTGTTTAGACAAAAGATAAGGCTTCATTAGCCTCATTTATTAAACAGTAATTAGGGCAGTAGACAAGGACCAGATGTTAGCACGTTTTGCTTTCACCCCAGCTGGCAGGACAATAAAAAGGACACCTTTTGTCACCTGATGGTGTGTTGTAAATGAATCTTCCATTTATTTCTCTCTCTCTTTAAGACACAGATCGTTTTTTTCTGCTTAATATGCAATCTGCTCGCAGACTATTTCGAAATGTAAACTTTAGAGGTTGAGTCTAAAACAGGCCAGGTCTCCAAGCTGTAAACCTGATTTGGGAATGTTGTTTTTTGTTGCCTTGGCTTTGGCTGCTCTGTGGAGAGCTCCCAGAGAATTGATCACATCTGAGTCACTGCCTCCGCCTGGTTACATTGTGTTTCTGTTTGTCTCCCTGCTCGGTCGTTCATCTAAACAGCTTCACCTAACCCCTTTCCCTTCATGCAAACCCTCACTTATTCACTCACTCTCTGTATCCCTGAAGCCAACACTGTCAAATCACTGTAACAGCACACAATTACTTTCCCTTGCAACATCAGCTGAAACAGATCCATTCCAATGGCCAATCTATTCCATCAATAAACTCAAACAGCAGCCAATGGATTTCATGTCTCTACTTAACTTATGTTAGGAAAAGGCAGAGCTTAAAGTGCAGAAAAAGGCAATAAGACACAATGTATAAAGACTTAGGAACTGATCATGCCAGTCTAGCGAAGAGAAAAGTGGCATTGTTAGAAGTAGCGGAGAGGAGAAAATACATGGGAGGAATTGTGGCAGTTTACGTGATGTGTTTATAGCTGTTGATTAGTTCATCAGACCTGATAATGATGCCAGCTGGTAAGGACACGTGAGTGGGGTGACTGAAAGCTAAAATAGGAGGAATTATAATACGCAAATAACTGAAAACAGCATATCTGAAGTATATGCACATGGTTCAGATATTTTGTATAAGAATATGTAGAAATAATTATGATTCATAATGGGGGTCACTGATTAGAATAGCTGCTGATTATTCCACTAATTAAGCCATTTTTGCTCATACAATCAACATGTCCTATGTTATAGGATGAAAAAAAAAACAAAAACACTTAATTTCATTTCTATTTGTGAATACAGTCATAGGCATAAAAAGCAGTCATTATCAAAAGATTTTTTTCAGTACTGGCTATTTTGTGTGTAGCCTGATGATGACAGATTGATCAGTTATACTTCCTTAGCATGTTTTATTAATCTGTTTCTGAGAAGATTTTTAAGCCATAAAATCTTGCTAAAATCAATTGTGTACAATAATAATAAAAAAAAATCAATCAGCAATTTAAAGCCAGCTTCAATTATGCTTATGTTCTGCTTTCGAAAGTGTATTCCTTTAGCACATTGGGAGTAAAATGAATAGTGCAGATGTAAGAGATTGTTTCTATAAAGATATTTAGCCAACTAACTAGCTAATGATGCATTTAACAAAAAATAATTAAATAATTAAATAAATAAATAAAATAAACACTGCATTTGTCTCTTCAGATTCAAGAAAAAAGACACCGAAGGCCCTATGATTAGAAATTAATCAGAATGGAAGTTGCTACCACGTATTCGCCATATGACATCATATTGGCATGACCACTCGCATTGTAAAAGTATCACTTCCCTACTTTTAAATGAGATTATAGCAGATCAATCAATATACCGAGGCATTAGATGGTTAAATCAATAGCACTGACCTTGCAGATTGCAGTATAAAATAAAAAAAAAGGTAAATACATCCCACACTTTGAAGATTAATTATATTAAAAACATTAGCTGTGAGTTTGCTTTTAGATAAGCTTAAATAGATGGATTTATGTTTTGTTTCACTTTAGAAAAATTTCAGTTTACATTTCCTAGTTTTGTTAAGAGGTAAAAAGGTTTATTTTAATTGCATAAGATTACAATTGAGAGACCAAAAAATAAAAAAATAAAAATATGAACAGCCTTCATTACAAAGTTCTATTTTCTTTGATAACGTAAATAATTGGTGTTTGTGGACATGTCATTTTCTTCATTCAGCTTTGAATCGCACTGTAAGGTGATCATTGGGGCCTGACCATAGACTATATCCACAAATCCTCTATGGAGCGGACTCAAATTTTAAGTGGTCTGATTGACTATACAGCCAAGAAATATCAGTTTTTGGTTTCATATCGTCTGTGGAAATTTCTCAGCGAGATTTTGATGATGTAGTAAGGTCAAATTTAAAGTTGCCAGAAAAATAATATTCTCCAAACCTATTTAATAATAGTGTAAAGTTATTCTATTTTATTACCACACACCACTGCTTTCCATACCAATGCATGGAAAGAACATGGTAACTTTTGTGCAAACTCAATAACCGGGGAAATAAACCTGGGTTAATATAAGCAGATAGCAGCGATAAGCCAAAGAGAGAGTGTAACAACAAAATCAAATTAAGAAACAGTTCAAATAAAAAGGGGAAATTATAATTCAATTAAGCAATTTAGCTTGTGGCCATCTTTAGTGGGTTATTACATATTTGGGTAGAAAAAGATGAGCTCAAGATTTTTCCAGGAGAGCGAGAGAGAGAGCGAGAGAGAGCGAGAGAGAGAGAGAGAGACGTGGCAACTGCAAAGAAAATAAAAGAGTAAAAAGAAAGGCCTGTCTCAAACTGACAGGTAGAAAGGGAAATATTTGAATTACTGTATTTTATTTTACACAGCTGTACTTGTATAATATGTAGAAAACTACAATCTGACATATTTACATTTACCGGAATTAAAGTCAGTACAGCGGGGTCTTGTGACTCCTGCTATCCTGATCCTCCACAACTCTAATACTTACAGCTTAATTCAGTTCATTCAGCAGTAGGCAGGAGAATGGCAGCACGGTGGCCATTAGCCAAGCCTGCTAACTGTGCGGCCAGGGACTGCATCGCCTTCGCTCAGCCAGACTGTGGTGAATTTAACACACTAATCAGAAACATTATGTTCTTGGGGAGCAAGCAGGAGATTGGCAGATGGCTAAGAGCATTAGAAAGATACCTGCCAAACGTCAGCCTGCTTGCTCGTCCTGCTGTGCTCGCCTTGGTGCACACAACAGACGTGCATCTCCTGGTGAATACGTGACATATGGCAGAGTAAATATTGACTTGTATTCTTTATACTTCTAGTGTAATCTAATAATTTATCACAAACATAAACATACCCCACTAGGGTAATAAGATAATGTTGCTGAAAAGTCTCTCTGTCTGCGGTCATTCTAGTGTCTGGCTTTCCTTTACTGTTTGTAATGATGTTGTAACCAATTCTATTTCAGTAGTTTCATAGTAGTTATCTGGAGTCATTAATTAAAATCATTTGATTCATATTATTCATTAGCTTGAATCACTTCAGTAATTGTTCCCCAAAATGTGATGAATTTAATGACATTTGCCTCAGTCTAATTATCTGCTGACGTCATGAAAATAGAGGCTGAGAAACATACTTCATTTGTTTATTTTTATTAACTGCTTTTTCTTTTAGCCAGGGCCTACCCTTCTGTGTGGGATGATTCATCATCATCATCATCATCATCATCATCATCATCATCATCATCAAACCTCTTAGGATTACAGGCCCTTGAAGGGCTTCATGCAATCATATAGTATGTTCACAAACCCTTTCACACCTAGCAACAATTTAAAGAATCTATTCACATATATGTTTTTGGGAGAAGGGGAGAAACCTGAGAACCTGGATTAAACTTCTCACTGTCAGTAACAGAGCTCAAAATCAAACCATGGTTACCTTTAGTACCTGAGGTACTAATCCTCCACCCACTGTGCTGCCACACATTGGGGAAAAATAATATGAAACCCAAATATAATAACATGTTTCACCTCCTGCACCCTCAGCTGTGATAAAGCAAAAAACGCTGAGCCTTTAAAAAAAACCAATTGATTTCCATTTCTTGTTTTCTTTAACATTATAGATCAGTAAGGCTACAGATAACTTTTAAATACAAACCCAGTATCTTGTAGCTAGAAAACAAACCTCCATCATTTAAACAACCCAAGAGAGAACAACTCTTTTATATCATTTTAATAGTGGTTAAAGACTTGTTAAAGAATGATCGACTCTGAAATTACAAATCCTTTCACCCAGATACTGCTTCTGATGAGTGATTCTTGGAAACACTGCAGTATTGAACCACGAGGAGTCCAAAAGTCAGGCTCTTAATCAGACCTGCTTTCTATTCATGTTCTATTCCTTTTTCTTTCACACATGAATATATGCAAGAATGCAAGAGTGAAATATGCAGAGGAGGCAGGGAGGTAGAAGAAACCTTTCATTGTGAAGAGAGGCTACAGACTTTTCCATTTGCCCAACTTCTGATATCAGCTGCATCTGATAAGTCATGTGAATGGGCCACACACACACACACACACACACACACACACACACACACACACACACACACACACACACACACACACAATAGAGAAATGGGTTTAAGATTACATGATATTTATTTTGTTATACGTGAGACAATATCACAGTTACGAAATTTTCTGGAATTTAACTGAATACCTCACATGTATATGAATAGATTTTGATTAAAAAATATACCAAAAATAGGGCAATACCAAAGCAATTTGGCAATATATTTGGCTATTAGTAAAACACATTATTACTGATGGTGCAATCTAGATGAATGTTTATCAATAAATATAATCATTTGTATATTCACAAAAATAATGCAGTGTATAAGCACAGTGCTGACATGCCAAAATGATCCCACAAGCCCTCAGTAGTACAGTAGTTTACAGTGGATCTCTTCTCACCAACACACAGTCTGGTAAATGTACTGATTTCCATTTCAAATAGGACAGTTATCATTTTCAGCCATTTAAATACTTCCCAAGTCAAAATGGCATGTGCCACCCACACAAACATTTGACATTTAAACAGAATTGCCTGCATACATAAAACCCAAACTGACTGCAGATGAATGGTGGGCTTACTGACTAGGAACTGAGAGCATTGTACAGGTTTCCTTGCCGTACTGCTAAACAAGATTACAACGCTTTGGCCTAAAAAATTTATTTAAAAAATTTATTCTGTCTTAAAGCGTTTACTTTATTATATAATGAACAAATGTTGCACACATTTATTGCTAAAAGACAAGACAGATAATATGAACAGGTAATAATAGTAGTAGCAGTATTATAATAATAATAATAATAATAATAATAATAATAATAATAGATGATGATGATGATGATGATGATAATAAAGCCTTTTTTCCTGTTACATATCTCCCCCTGCTGGACATGTCATATAAAACATGTTAGATTTACAACGTGTACATATGTATAAATTCCGAGTACATACTACATATGATTCTGTGCTTTAAAATGAGGAATAAATCATGACCTTTTGTATTACATGAAGTAATCTGACATTCAATCTTACATAGACTTACATAGAATCTAATGCTAAAGTTAGAAACTTACCAATAATAAGTAAAGTGCTTTGTAATCCAACATAATTTTCCCTTTAAAAAATACTGTACATAAATATCAAAGTAAGAAGAATAAGTAAGAAACAAATTTTAACATTCTATTTTCAAATGGCCCCTGTAGGCAAAGATGATTTTATATATAAAATATATTTTATCTATAGAATATCTATAAAAATTCTATCGCTCTCTCTCTCTCTCTCTCTCTCTCTCTCTCTCTCTCTCT
>JAAIIK010000067.1:61690-79923 GCA_014706435.1 Silurus glanis | reverse complement strand
CCTGGATTATTCTGGTTAGTCACATTGTACTGCTATTATTTTGAACAATACTGTATAAGAAATACAGGTCATTTTCTTTTCTTTTCTTTTTTTCTAACAAAAAATTTACCTTATTTGAAAAGTTAAAGGAAGGCTTACTTAAAAAGGAAATAAAATTAGATGTAAAGTTAACATTTATTTAAATCTAGTAATAAACAATTACAAAATCCAGAGAGTGCATGTTGTATCTGAATTGTATCCTGATAAAACTTAAACACTTTCACTTGTGGTCAAATGCAATTTTTAGTGGGTCAAACTGAAATCTGATATTTTTCATTTGTTTAATAGATCATTACACTCAAAAACTATTTTGCAGTATTGTCCTTGACTTTTTTCATTTGGTTATATTTCATGATGATATTCTTGCTGATGATTTTATTTCACAACATAATAAAATAAGGATCACCTATTGAGAGAAGACTGGGATATAGAAAGAGTTACACTGTTACAATGTGTATCTGAGGACACCTGCTGAAGCAGCTTGAGGAAACAAATGTAACTTTGTTACAAATATGTCCTATAAGTCAAAAATGTCAATTGCACTTTCATATCTATCATGATATAATGCTCAATATGCATACCATTACTAAGTATAAACATGGTGAAACATGATAATCTCAGTGTGTGTTTTTAGTCATATTCACTCACTGCTCTTTGATCTTGTTAGCAGCGGTGTGGCCCACGTCCCTCGTGTGTGCTTGGGCCTTGCACCCGTGCCACAGGTACATGCTAGCTTTCGGGACGTTGAGCAGAATCATGGCGGTCCGAGAGCGCAAGCTGCTGCAGTGACACACCACCTCCAGCAGGTGGCCCTCTACTGGGTTCTCTCCTCTCACACAGTACAACCTCCAGTCATCTGTACACAATGGGAATAAAATTAGCAGAACTCTCAGGAAAAAGTAAGAGATATCACACAAGACAAAAGTAAAAATAAAACTTCTACAAAACAAATCACTGTAAGATGCTAAGACATTATAAATACAATTATGGATCTAATCTAAAAAGCTAGGTTTTGATCTAATTTAAACATGTTTTTTTGTTTTGTTTTGTTTATGTACTTTATTTTCTATACTGTCAAAACAAGCCAGTGGAATTTGATGCCATGATATCTACTGCAAAACAATCTGCACTAAATCCCCAGGGGAACTGTGACTATCTGCTCTTCACAGCATTTTCCTGTTTTTCCCCCATTTTCTATTCACCCTGGTCATGACTGACAGGCAGGAAATAGGATTGTTATATGGAGACAGGACCATTTCTTTGAAAGTTAATAATAATGGTTAGAGTTCTGTCGATCTACTCAGAATAAACTTGTACCAAATTAAGTAGGGCCACCTAACTTAAATTTACTGTTGTTTCATTTTTTATCAGGTAAACACATATATAGGCAAGTTTGCAAATATACCCATATACTACTGTCACTCTGGAGACAGTCAGCACCTCATCACAATAAACAACCCTAACAGCCCACCACAGGACCCCCACTAACTACATATTATTTGGGTGGCAGATCATAGTGCAACAGTGACTGACATGGTGGTGTGTGTGATGCACTGGAACAAAAGATTTTCCAAACACTGTGAATAATAAATAAATACCTATCAAAGTGTATGTCAATATTATTATGAGTCAAGGTCTTTAAATGCCCCTTAAAATATAAAAAATGGCTTTGGTTCCCTTTCGAAAATAAATTCAAATCAAATTAGATTTCCCATAATAAGCTTCTCTAAAAGAATTTACCAAAAAATTATGCAAAGACTAGATAAACCTTTATCCCACTCATATTAATGTCTAAATGCAGGCTAATAGAAACATCAAGACTTCGCATACTCTGTGTGTTCTCTTCTTCCTCTTCTCTTTTTCCTGCATGAATCATCATGCCTCCATTAAAACACTGTAGGAAACAGGGGGGTTCCTTCCCCTGCTGCACCTGGACCTGAAACACACAGAGCTACATCATAGTACAATAAAAGAAGTTCCTGGTGTTCTAATAATAATATTTACATAACAATTGTGAGGTGGGGTTTAAGTTAGAGGAAAGACCTGTGCTCCTCGCTCCTCGTCCAGCTCCACGGTCATGAGAGCCGATGTTCCTTTCTCACTAACAGTGGCATTACGCCCCTGCCAGAAGAAGTATGCACACCTCTCCTTACCCGGGCCAACAGTCCGCTCCGAATTCAGCCTTTTTCCAACTGAGAACACACACGCTACATTTTTACATTATATCCAACAGTTCTGATTACGAATGCATCATGAATATAATCCCTTATTGAAGTCTTCCACACAAATGTCGCTGTATCAAGGCAGAGATATTTACCTGCTGCACTGACCATGTACTTCCATTTAACTACATATGTGTCTCCCTCATGGAACTGCCCGATGCTCTGCTTAGGCAGCCGACTATATCAGGGACACATGTCCAAAATATTAATACACATTCAGGGATCATTCAAATCACATTATGTATTTATATACTGCCTACATAGATGAAAAATAGGATCTGTTCTGTACCTGTAGTCAAACTCCAGGATATGCCACACATCCACAGACAGAGTGCTAATCTCAAAGTTCCTCCCGTCATCTCCCTCCAACATTCCATAACCTCGACCCACGTCCATGCCATCCAGAACAGTCCGAATGGGGGCATTGGACACCGGCAACATCCGAGATACATCATACGACTGGCATTCACCACTCTGCACCTCCTACAACACACAAATAAAAAAATATTTGTGTAAAAAAAATTAATTCAACTGAAATCATTGTAAAGTTTCATTGCTTACATATTTTAATCTGCAGCAGTTTTTTTTCTTTGTTTTTTGTGTGTAAATTGAAAACCTTGTTGATGCACTACCTTGGATTCAAGAACTTGTGTGTCATCATTCTTCTTTGAAGCCAACTTGGAGTCACTCCAGTCTAGAAACTTTTCCTTAAACAGTGTAGTCTCATTGTGCTGGGTTACCCTGCCAAATATAGCCCAGTCTGGCCGGCCTTGCCCTTTCCTAATACAAACACACAGCATAAATATTACCTCAGACAAACTATACATATTCTATATATTCAGTTTTTTATATATAGAATTGGAGGCACATTCCAGAGTGACAGACAGACAGACAGGTGAAGAGATGTGGCACTTGTGTTTGGTTCAGGCCCCATCATGGCTACACCATGTGCCATGTTTATTAACAGTAAAATTCTTGGCAGGAGTCTGAACAAGAGTTTAGCATTGCATAACAACAACAAAACAGGAGTCAGGTCTTTAACAAGATTCACCTCAAATTTACAACTTTCTCAATTTTTACAAATAAGGCATAATCCAAAGATATTTATAAATTAAGCTCCACCTGTGGGTAATAACTTCTAGTTAATGAATAGCATTTCAAACAATGAAGATTTTAATCATGTACAAGTACTATATGCTAAGAGAAGTTAAAAACTTGGAATTACCATGATGTTCTCCATTGTTTTGTTTGTAATTGATCGTAACAGGTTTACCCCATGTTATATTATGTATTTACTGAGGTACTTAACCATCAACAACCCTGAGAATTCTTTCATGAGAGAGTTTTGAGTGAACATGTTTTTCATTCTTTTCTTAGTACAAGTGTCAAAATTAGAAAAAAGTAATAGAGTATTTATTTATTTATATTCTGAATAACACTACAGAAGCAAAAGATTTACAGGAATATAAAGCAGACTGCCTGTCTGTGTCGAAAGCCTGATGTAAAGAACTGTAAAATCTCCAATATGCTTGTACAGACCTGGGGATAAGTGTGTTGCACTCTCCTGGGTCTAGTGGATTGATATCACAGGTTGTGTAGTCAAATGTTCCATTCCATAGGTGCTTTGCCAGCTGAAATGCTACTTTTCTTTGTGCCAGGGTCACCTCTTTACCATGCCACACATACACCTCACTGCCAAAATCAAACACCAGCACCTGCAAACACGCACAGAAAGAAATCAGAAGAGTACAATATACATGTAACAACCTGGGAAACCACTTAGAAATTTGTTTAGTAGATATATTGGGGAAATATTACAGGAATTCTTGTCACAGCCATTTTGAAAACATGACCTGATTATGAACTGAAAAGATTGAAGCTAATGTTAATTTCTCTACAGCATGTAACCGCATTCTTTTTAGCTATTCTTTGTCTGTCTGCCAGACTTCCACCATGGTTACTTTCGATAGGTTTCCTTTAGACTGCCCCACATACATGTACATAACGTGTTGCTACAGGGTAATTGTGGTTAACCAGCATGGCTTCACCTCTGTAGGGCCGAGCATAGAGCAGCGTGGTGTTCGGCCCCAGAAATCATCGTTAGGCACCAGCTTGTCCTCGTGCAGCCTGTAGACACAGTTTGTCTCCACTATGGCGGTTTCATAAAACTCATCCTCCTCTGGAGTCCCTGCAGCTGTGATGAGTAGAAAACATGCATTCAATACATACATAAAAACTTACTAAATACTGGCTTTCACCATTTAATAACAAAAAAGTAAATGTATAAGTAGAATTCTAACAAGCATGTTATGCAGAGACGCTTATGATCAAATGCAACAATGAGACCAAGCACCTTGGTAGCTGGTCTGCCCTCCCAGAATCTTCCAGAACTCTTTGGATGCATGGCTGTGGGTATTGATACCCTCCTCTATGGTGTGAACATAAGAGGATCTGCATCCAAGGTCATGCTTGGTCTGAATGAACGTGGCCAACTCTGCAGCCTGTAAAGATAAAGTTGATTTAATAACAAACACTAAACTTCAATATAGTGATGACCTCTTAATAATCATTTCGGCTTGAATATACAATACAAAGTGAAAGACTTCTCTGTGAAAAACATAAGCTACTATTCATGAACCAAACTACTAAATACATTTTAGTAGTGTACAAAATGTACACTGTGAACTTGGGAATTTCTGAAGTAGGTCAAATACATCTCCAGATAAGAGTTCAATGACCTCTCTTGTTTTGAACATGATGTTTTGGGTCCGTGTGACGATGCTCACACGTTGAAATGATTTCTGTCTTTTACAACAGACTTTCTGTTCCTTGTATGAGGGTAAACCCTCTCTGTGGTTAGTTCTGCTCACTTTCTGCATGTGGGGAAGCTTATCAAGAAACAAACGCATAGTATTCGGACTGATTGCTCTCTCTGTCCTGAAATATCTCTGAAATGTGCATGTGTGATTGCCTACACACCTGCCACACACACACACATGCAAACACTTACTTTGGCTTTCTCAATCACATTTGCAAACTCTCCCATCCAGATAAAGCAGTACTGGGGTGTAACCAGGAGGAAACAATCACCACTGTTCAGAGAGGAAGCTCTCGGCTCGACCAACCTTGTCTGGACGTGCCGGCGGCCTAGTTCATTTGAGAAAGAAGAAAAATTTTAATTTCCCTCATTGTTCTCTCTGCAACACACTGTCTGTTTGACTTATGGACGAGACAACTGATAAAAACCCATAAGCTCATGCCTTATGTGGAAGTGTCTTTCACAGCCAATATAAATTCACTACCATTAACAATCTCTGTAACAAAAGCAACATGTCTCTTGAACAATGTAAAACAAACGTCCTGCAACACTAAACCTTAACAAGTGCTTATATGTGCAGATACAAAAGAGATCCCATCATACAGTATGTTAAGTATATGAAACATAATATACAGCTGCCAACTATGTCTAATTTATCTGCTACTGCTTTAGATATATGTAAGGAAAGTAAAAGTACAGGGCATTTTTAACATGTCCTTTACACCAGAGATCTGCGCTCCTTACTTCAGGGAAAATTAAGTGACTGACCTTTGACCTGCATGAGCATGATGGCCTTGTAAGGCATGGCACTGTTGTGAGAGCTTTGCTCTGAGGTCTTCACACTCCGCAAATTCACACTGCTGAAGTTCTCCTTGCTAGCCAAGCCTGCCAGAGCCACAGCAGAGAACCCACTGCTCTTACACACTGAAAAAAAGAAACAGGAAGGGAGAAAAAGAGACACACAGACAGTTGTGGCTTCTAAACACAAGCAAAAAAAACTGTAAAAGCCATTCTTAGATGTACATAACACTTCTAATATGTGTGAGCTGATGCATCATGATAAATCGTATAAAGAAACACAACCTGACTTCTTTGTCAGTAACAGCATATTTAAGCTGCCATTTCAACAATTCTCACACAGCCCCGCCCTCAAACACTCACTCTTTTCCTGAGTGATCCTCTTGCTCTCAAGGACACCAATGTTAAGTCTCTGCTCTGTGTACTCATGTCTGATGTCTTCACGTGCAGCTAGTATCTTCAGAGGGTTCCTAGAGGCCTGCACGTTTCGAGCTGGACGTACTGCACGCTTATGCTGCACCATCTCTGAGGTTAGCCTTAAAAATCATGGGTCAAAGGTCACAATGTACTATAAAGATATTCAGAATTAAATCATATTTATTTTCTTTCTAATCTACTTCAGATACATTACATTATCACATAAAACAATACCATACAAAATCTTTAATAAACAGTTAAACGAAGATATAAAGCCTTCAAAGCCATTAACGTGATTTAGGGCAAGGTCTTACTTTGGCATCTGAGATCCAAAGATGGCATCAAAGTCTTCATCAATCTCAATTTTACTGGTAATATTGGCCAGTTCCTGAGTGTGCTTGTAAAACTTATCAAAACACCCATCATCCAGATCCATGACCTCTTTAACCTTCTTTTCTGTTACTTTAATAGTGGACTCTGGAAGACCACCCACTGAATCAGACAGAAACAAACTAGCAGTTACATATTTTATTTTTACAAAAAATGAATAAACAAATGCAATATAGTTATTAAGCTTGTACTTTATGCTAAGTATTTATAGTCAGAACTGCAGCTGAACTCTCTCACCTTTACTGTTGAGTCTACCCAAGAAGGACTCCAACTTCTCCAGCTTCTTGTCTGACTCAAGTTTTATATCATCTCTGACCTCGATCTCTGCCAAAGCATTATAACAAAAGAAATGCTGTTATTTCTGGAGTTAAAAGACATGAAACACACATACAACCAGACAGGTCACAAGGTAATAACCTTAACCACTGCTCTCATTTGTTTTGTTTCTATTATAGGATTAGAAGTATAAATGACAACAGCATATTACTTATTTAAGTTATACATTTATTCTGTTAAAGCTACAAAACAGTCTTTCACTCAAATGATGAAATATGCAACAGTGCATCATCATAGCGCCTGCTATTCATTAAAATAATATAAAATATTTTTCTTTTTTTTTTTTTTTTTACTTTAATTAACTGAAAAGATATATTAGGAGTTTTTACCTTCCTGAGGTTTGGAGATGGCATTTTTATTTTTGTATGAAGCAGGACTAAATACTGGTTTTGTAAGCACCATGGGGGCTGCAAGACCTGAAACAGAACACCAATTCAAAAGAAATGTAATAATCTGTATAGACTCTGTGCTTAAAAGCATTATAGTCACTTGCAACACATTAAATATTAATGATAATGCAACCTTTTCGCTTACACAAATCCTTTATTATTGCTAAGATTTAAGATCAAGGCAAGATTAAAGAACACGATTAATAGGGCTACAGGAGTTTTCGAATAGAACTTCACAAAACTGACTAATACAAGTGTCTCTATTATACATGTACAAACTTTGAGTTTGTGTATATGTATTGTGTGTATTAAAATAAGTACAGTATAAATGCGACACTTACTGACCTTTCTTGACCATACGACCCGCCACAGTAAACTGTGTGGAATCATTGGCAGCTCCTCGACCTTTGGCCTTCCAGGCATCCTCTTGAGTTGTGATGAGCTGCTTCCGTTCTTGGATGGACATCTCAATGCGCTCGATTCTCTGATCCTCCACTACTGCTTCTCCTATCCTCTACACAAAACAGATAGCAAACACTAATCAAATATGTTCACACACACACACACACACACAAATTAAAATATTCATTTAACTGAACTTCGGGAATTTCTATTTGAAGTGCTGTTATTATAATTAGGACATATCAAAGTAATATTTAAGAATAAGCCACAGAAATGAGATGTCACAAAGGGTATGTAACAATTAAATTCTAATACGCTTTTCTGTTAAAACATTTCAACCACTGATCTACAGATGCAATACATTTACAGAGAGAACTAGTGACAGTAAAAAAATAGCCAAAAATGAATAATTATTGAGAAATCCGATAAAGTGCACAACTATTGTGTGTGTATTTATATGAGATCACTGAGCACCTTGCGTCTCCAAGGGTGGCGTTCATCTGCTTGCATAAGCGCAGGTTGTGTCTTCACAGAATGAAGGGAAGAAGAGGGAGGAAAAGACACAGAAGTGACAAAAGAGAAGAAAGGGAAGATAAGAGATGAAAAGATGTAGCGTAGACCAGAGACGTTCCTAACTGTAGTAAAGGCAACATGTTTACTCTTCATTTAAACTCTGACCTTTAGCCATTATCAGCATCAAAGATCTACAGCCACTCTTTAGCAGCACATCGCATTTACATACACACTGCAACTAGACAAATGTACAACTGCATCTTATTTAAACTGGACTGTAGTAAGAACACTAAATAGAAATAAATAGAATAAAGGAAAACCCCAATAAAACAAAAATGGATCTAAATATAATAGAACAGTGCAGAAGAGAAAACAATAGAACATGAAATATACTTAAATGGAACAGATTAGAATTGAATATAACAGAAGTAAAGTGAAGTGAGCACAAAATAGAATAGATTATTACATTTAAGAGGGGATTATACAATTGTATAGATCACAATAGGACAAAAAAAATGAATAGAACAAAAAACAAAAATTGAATAAAGAATAAAATGAAACAAACAGAATGAAAAACAAACCCAACTAGAGGAGAAATGATTAGAATAGAATAGCTTTGTTGTCAGTGGATAAAGAGGAAAACTAGTTGGAGCTATGCACTCACTATGGGGGTTTTTAAGAGTGTTATGTGGCAAGTTTTACCAATAACCTCTCACACAGCAGCAGAAAATTAAAACCACAGGCTGTAATTAGTGCTATAGAAACCAAATTCTTCTATCGCAATGAAATGCGTGTGCAATTAGATGAAGAAAGACAAAGGGTGATAACGGAGGAGTGGAGGAGCGTGTGGCAAAGTTCAGGAGAGGAAGCACATGAGAAAAGTGTTATTCATCACTAGAGTTGTGCTTAAAATGGAAAAAATAAAAAACCTTCTGAACAATACCACTAATATTTTATAATAAAAGAGAAAAGTGTTAGTTTGAAGAGGCGTAGGAGGAAAAGACGGAGAGCAAAACTCTTTGATGTGCACTGCTGTGAGTACACAAGTAATATTTATTTAAAGTGATGATTGCTTTTACACAGGAATGAGAGAAGTAGAGAATCGGAAAAGCTACTTTTGAAGGGTTTCGTTGATGCAGGAGATTGTGTTTTCTCTCTCTCACCTGGGAGAAGGCTTCGATGGGATCCAGAGCCTCGGAGCCACTCGCAGGCACAGAGGAAAAAGTGGTAGAAAAGACAGGATCCTACAGCAGGCAGCAAAAATGGGAGGAAGCGACAGGACAGAAACATACATATTGGAGAAATGTAAGACAGAATAAAAAAGGCAGACAGCATAGAGAATTGTTTTGGTGAAGGAAAAAAAGCTTATTTATAAAACATGCTGTATGTATTAGAAGGGCTGCAGGACCAGTCCGTCCTAACAAGTGAACTACGTGTATTAACACCATGCTTATGGAGTCAGCCGAATGTCATGTGGTTATAATATTGCATTTTCTCTAGCCTTGATACTAATCCTTCATTAGAGTGTCAACTGGATTATTATTGCACAAAATAATAACTACACTATAAGGACAAAGGTTTGTGGACGCGTGCCCAGATTCATAATTGTACATTCCACATTTAGTCCCCACTTGCTGTTAAGATAACCTCTACTATTCTCTGAATATGTTTTTCGATTTTGGAGTGTCTTTGAGCTAATTCAGCCACAAGACTCTGTTCAACAGGGTTGAGGTAAGGTTTTATTGCAGGCCAGTGAAGATCTTCCACTCCAATCCATGTAAACCATATCTTTATGAAGCTCGGTTTGTGTCTGGGTCTCCTAGTTCAAATGAAGGAAAATTTCAAATGATCCTATACAACATCTTACATCCTATACAACTGTGTGCCTCCAACACTGAGGTAACAGTTTGGGAAGAACAAAATATGGCTGGAAAATTGAGCTGTCCAATACTTTTGTACATATAGAGAAATTTAGACTTGCATAAGAAAGAGATTTTTTTTAACTATTCACACATAAAAACAGAAGAGTTTGGCTAAGTTTTTTCTTGGCATCTAAATATATAAAAGTGTATATATAGATGATTGATACTGCAGGAGAGAGGTGATTATCTTGTGACACCCAATACGACAGTCAAACTTTTTTTTTTTTTTTTGCCTACTTTAAAAAAATAAAAATAAAAAATAAAGAAATAAATAGACAATAGGACAACACTTCTAAGGTCTAAAATACACATCTAAAAATATTTATGTGCTTTTTTTATTTCAAAAGGTTAAGGATTTATAATGATCTTTGCACATCATCTTCAAAGCAAGACAAGCAAAGACTATAAATACAAAGCGATAATCATACCTAAATTAACACTGTAACTAGGTAACTTTGCTATGATTTTATCTATGCATGCTGTATTCTTTTTCAACAAAATAAAGCAAAATATTCTTAAAAAATAATTTTAATATTACTTATTTTTTTTTAGAAGTTAGCAAGACAGACCTCTAACTCCTGCAACCCCGTATTAAGGTTAAAATCGGTTTCATATCCTTAAGGTTATAATTTATATCCTACACTACATTTAAAAATAGACACATAATAGTCTAAGATCAGTAGAATTATAAAACAGCAACACTATTAATAATCAAACCAAAAGCAAAAATCATAGTGTGGTCATATTGGTAGCACAGAGAGAATTGCCAGTAAAACCACCACCATAAGCAATGCAAACACAGGTCATCACACGTCACTGTAAAAATACCAGCTCAGCACACCCATTAGCCATCACCCATCAACATGAGATGAAACACAAACACACACAGCATGTGCTCTCCACCAGACACATACACTAAAGACATATCAGTGAGCAGTCTTACCCAGAGCTGATCAGAGACTGCTAACTCATCTATTATTCCATTGCCCTGGAGAAAGGAATAATGTACTCTTAGGAAATTCATTAGAATTCTTCACTTGTCCTTTTGTGGGAATCCTTGAAGTTTTTTATCTACAATACAATTTTTTTTTTTTTTTTTTGGAAACTTAGAATCTGTATTTATCCAGTGAACATGTAAACAACCTTTAAAGAACCTTTTTTCTAAGAGTGTATGACCATTTTTGACCCTGCCAGAATCTTGCTGATAAAAACATTGAAAAACACATGCTGATAGACTAAAATAAAGAAGAGAATACATGTCGAATGGTCTATAAATTCCACAAGGAAATCCATCAGATATTGCAGACATGGCAAAACTAAATAAAAAAACAGGAGTGAAAGAATAGTTAACTGTGCATGCCCTGTCTGTGTAAACCGTTTTTCAACTTCTGGGAATTGATGAACAAAGAAATATATGATTAACTGATATTTAGTAAATTGTTTTTGCAGAATATGAGTTAACTGCATTCATACTGCAAACACAAAACATTCATTTGAACTTCAATACCTTTGGCTGTTTGGCCAAGTTAGGAGTAATGTTTTCAGGGTTTAGGTTTACCTTCTTTTTAAAGGTCTGTTCCACCTCCCACAGCTGAGCATGTCTCTCTGAAATAGCCACTTTAACAACATCCTGCTTCTTATTGATCCTGTTCCTCCAGTCTTCCTCACCACTCTTCCTCAGCAGAGCCAGCCTGCACACACATCGATATACACACCATTTCAAAACCATTAACAAGCAGTAGAACAGCAAGGTTTACAAAAACAATGATAGACGAGATGAGTAGTCCGTTTAATACAGAATATATATGTAATAATATGGACAAAAGGATTAAATATTTAGGCCATTGGCGCATCACTAATTTTGCACAACATGCAAGCAAAAAAAAGCCACATTCAAATGTCAATTTAAATATGCCAATATTTGATTGTGATTTAATTCCTTGATGACACCATGTCCAGGAAAAATTAATTATTTTTTTTTTTTTTACTTCTTAGATAGCCAGAAAGCTCAGAAAGAGTGAAAACAGTATGATTGGTTATACTTAGTGTTTCTGCAATATCAATATTGAAAAGTTATTAGTTTTTGTGAAAATGTATTTAGTAGCCACTGAATAATGGAGCGCAAACAATTTTCCAATAATATGCAACTAAACATTTTTGTATTTTTTCATTTAAGTCAGTTTATTAAAGCAATAAACATTAAAAACAATTCTGGTAAAAAAAAAAAACACCACTTTTCTTAGCACATTTTTTTGGTGGATTACACTTTTTTTTTTACATTAAAACCAGTCTTTGTTTTATTCCCTATTTTAAATATTAATTTCTCTCTGTATGTGGAACACCTTCTCTCCAGTTCCCCCAAAAACTATGGCACACTCACGCTTATACACTGACATGCTTTTGTCTCTTCCAGAACATAGTAATCTAAAGCAGTCTGCAGAGTCGACATCCTGTAAACATTGTAGTTATTATTCTCTGACTGATTAACTGTGTTACTGAGATGCTGCCTTTTATAGAAATGTCCAAGTGTCCTGGCTCCTGTCAAATCTTATTAGTATGCATTTCAATGTTCCTTTTAAGCGGAACTCAGTCATTGTAACTTATTGTATCTTACTGTAAAATTGTACAATTATTTAATTTATATGCATGAATATGTATCATGTATGATGTCATTTATAAATTCTATCACCAGTGTTTTTAATATGTACACACACAAGCTGAATCTCTTCATTTCAAGCTTAAATCTGCATTCCAAATACACATCAATGAATATGCAACAGGTTTAAATGTACGTGCACGCACACACACACGCAAAGAGCGACTTCTTACCGCTCTCTGATAGATATCTGCCTCGCTGACATGATGTCAGAAATCTCCTCTGCCAATTCTGCTTCTTGTTCTCCTTCTCTGGTCCTCCTCCAGTCCTCGGAGATGTCCTCTCTGCCGGACTCCAGCAACTGCTGAGTGTGTGTGCACTGCGGGAGAGAAGAGCTCCCGTTCAAAGCTTGAGATGTTGTTACTTCTGCTGCAGTGCTTACTGAAACAGTCTGCTCAGGAAGACCTGTGGCAGAAACATACACACAGACACACACACAGGAAGCTGTTAGGACAGCCCCAGTCCAGTGACTAGAAAACAGACAGACAAAAACACACCAGGACTGGTTGTGTGATTTTCTCCTGACATGACCTATTGTTGAGAGATTAACATAGAGTCCAAGTGAGTTCAATGGTGTGTAAATGAATTTACATTAAGTGGAGGTGCAAGAGTTACAAATGTCTTCATATTCAGATACAGGAAATCTGCTGAACCACAAGCTTGTGTTGGAAACCGCACTGACACAGCAGGAAGTGTTTTCTTTCAGTGTAACATTCATAGGGTTTAAAGTCAAATGCAGGCATCAAATTATACTTTAATCATTGGACTCAATACAATATGGTATTAGCAACTGTTGTAGAGTCATTTCCTTTGGCTCTTGATCTCACAGCTTGTTTTGCTTAAACTGTTCATAGGATGTGTTTGGTAAATTTAGAAATACAGCTGCAGCTCAACATTTGAATAATCTTATGGCTAACCTGCAGTTCATACCGCAGGTGATGTGAAACCAAAATATCTGCATAGTGATTACATTTTTCGTCCAATTCACACTGTTTTATACAGCGCTGCAAGTGCTTTATTCTCATCATTTTGTCATTTGTGATCAACTTGGTCAAGGTGGAGCAAGAGCCTGTCCGAGGAATATTGGAACACAAAACTTTATATCAGAACACCATACATCCACTTCTTTATGGTTTTTAAGTGTGAATAACATCTTAGTTGATTTTTTTTTTTTTTTTTGGTGGAGAAAATAGAACCTGACAATAGACACAATTACCTTTAAAAACTAACCAGAGACCTTTATTTCACCTAATGCATATTAAGAATATGAGAATGTAGAGAAGGAAAATGTTCACCTGCAAAGGCTGCAAGAACTAAGTTAAAACTAAAGGTGAACCGAGTGTTCGGCTGGCCGATTTTTTATTTTTTTTATTAATTTACTTCAGCTTATTAATTGGCTTCGGCGTGCATGAGAGAACATAACTATCCCTTACAAGCAGGTGGCAGTAGTCTAGAGCTAGAACTGTAAATATATAAAGCAAACATCGTTTCTACCCACCGCAATCATTACTAACTGAGCCGCGTAGCTTTTTCCAATCATGTCTTCCAAGTTGCAAAGACAACAGCAAGAATGACAACAAGCATGTTTCGTTTTTCTGCGTGCGCATTCGCTAAGCTAATTTGCCAATCGGATTATCTTTCTCGCCAAAAAGAGTTCCGCCGCTGATCCGACATAGAGAATCAGCCGAAAAACAGCTGATTCAGTCCAACCAGAGCCAACGGAAGAAACACAACTAAAGCCGATCGACTTACTAATACTAAATGCTTTCAACAGTAGTTTACTCAATCGTAGCTAAAATTACCTAGAAGCAAGGAGCATGATCATTAAAGAATTCATTACATACTGTAAGTACAGATCTATAAAGAATCTTTTAAATCAGTGATCGCATAACTGTTGTTTCAAAGTTGCACAGGAAAATACTGTTAAACCACGTAAACCACACTAGGTACAGATTTCACATTTTATCAATGTTGCTGCACATCCTTGACACGTAAAAACTGCAAAAAAGCATGAAAATGTTCACAATGTTCCCTCGCACTAAACAACCCTACCTGCTGCTGCTGATCTTGACCTCAGATGTCCGTCTGTCTCCTGGAGGTCATATGAAGTTAGTGCCTCTTTGTTGAATTGCTGATCTCGCTTTACAGTGTGCAGTTTCCTCATATCTACACCCAAGCTGGACTCCCCTCGCTCACCTCCAGGTAGTTCAGAGGGACCTTTGTTGCCCTGAAGTGCTGAAAGAGGTTGTGATTGGTGCCAATGAGGCACATCTCGTTCATTACAGATTTTGGATTGGGCCAGATGGATATCGCCTGCATGAACTGTAGAAACTGTGGTTGATTTTTCAACAGAGGATGATAAAGGGGTGAAATGAGAGCCACCTCCATCCTGCAGGCAAAAAGAAAAATGGAAAATCAAAACACGCATTGATTATGGTGACAAATGGGACAAAGGGAAGAGTCAAAAGTGAAGAGCCTTGTAACTGCAAGTCTTTACACAAGAGCAGAACTACAAACACGTTCAGTTACAACTACAAGATGCACGAAATGCATGCACTTACAGTTTTCTTCTTCCAACATACAAAAAAATGCCTCTCCCAACAATTCTTATTAAAATCTCAACACCTTTCCACAAGAGAAAAATGCATAAAACAGTGACATTCAACCCAGGAGCAGTGTCAGTTTCATCCCAAAAAAAAAAAAAAAAAAAAAAAAAAAAAAAAACATTCCAGCGAACAAAATATCAACACGTACACCTTTGACTTTAAAGCAACTTCTTTATCATCATTCAACATCAACAATGATCCTAAAAAAAAAAATCACACACACACTGAATTTATAAAAAGATGCACAGTGCCAAATTACTATATGAAACCTACACTATTCTCTTAGATATTACTAGCAGCATGTTGGACAATAGTCCAAAATACCACTGACACACAACAGCACACTACAAGTCTATGGGTTTTACTGCAAGCTGGGCAAGAATAAAGCAAATGAGAAGAACCACACAGCTCTCTCACATGGTCCAGATCACTCAGTCCATCTGAGTGCCCCATCTCCTCCTCATAAAGATCAGAGTCCGAGTCATCCTGCACCAAACAGAACCATCAAGCACTGAACTGTATGCGTGTCTGCATGCAGAGTGAAAGTAGTAGTAGTAGTAGTAGTAGTAGTAGTAGACGATACAGTGGTTGAACACCACATTTCATTAAATCTTTTTAAATTATATAAAGTGATTTTTATACCTATAGTATGCATTGATTATTTTATAGAACATGGTCAAAGTTTTTTAGGAAGCAGACATAATCCTTGAGTCTAATCATTTATTAATAAAAATTAATTTTGCCACTTTAAGGAACAAATAATGTGTTCAATGACATGGTGTACCAGATCAGAGCTCAAAAATAAATAAATAAATAAATAAATAAATAAAAAAAAACTTTGCAAAAATAAGAGGCTGTTGGTCCGAAGTACTTAAGAGTCATTAGTTCCAGAATAAGTTACAGTAATGGCAAATTTTGTGGACACAATCGCACCTATAAGTGATTCTTCCCTAAACTGCTGCCACAAAGTTAGAAGAAAACAGCTCTATATAATGCCTTTGAATGTTGTAGCATAAAGGTTTCCCAGCACTGAGACAAAGAAGTTTAACCCTAAACCTTTCCAGCATGAAACAAAGCAAGCATTAGAAGACATGATTTGACAATACTGGAGTGGAAATGTTGAATGTCCTACCCAGAGCCCTGACCTTAACCCCACTGAACACCTATAGGATGAACTGGAACAGCCTCCCATACCGTCCTCTCCCAACATCAGTCCCTGATCGTACTAATGCTCTTCCAGCTGAATGGGTAAACCCAAACAGTCACACTATGAAATGTAGACTAAAAGTCTTCCCAGATGAGTGGAGCTTCAAATAACAGCAAACAAGAACTAAATCTGAAATAGGACGTTCATAAAGCACATATGGGTGTGATAATTGTGTGTTTACGTACGTCAGACTATATAGTGTAGCTTCAAACTCTAAAAATTCTCTCCACAAACGCTCGAGTAGTTGTGGGAACACAAACACCATTGTTTTGCAATGACCATCTCTGGTTAGAAACACGTACATACCAACTAAAGGGGGCTTTAGGAACGTGGAAAAACGAGGAATATAAAGAAGCTTCATGATTTTGCAGAAGTATTAGCACCCTTAGGAATTAAAGAAAGACGCTTAGTGTTATTCTATTCCCAGGGGTGGCATCACAATGAATATGGATTTTAAGATTAATACTAATTAAAGTAAATATTAAAAATATTTAGATAGTCAATTATTTTAATGAAGGTTGCCAATAATTTTGAAGGGTGCAAGTTATTCTCACTGTTGGTATTCTTAGTCTATGTAATAATTAAATCAGCATCAGAAGGTATTTATTGATTCAGATTTAAAAGATCTTTTTGTTGCTCTGAATATATTCGTTTGCCAAATTCTTTAAATGGAAAAATGTAAATGAATTATTAATGTTTAATAAATTGTAAGGGAATGTAAAAATTCTCCGCACCTGCTCCACCTCTCCAGGTATGATAGGCTGGGTCTGGTAACGGGCATTACTGCGCCGTGTCCGAGTGTCTCTGTGGCGGACAGGGTTCATGCCGGACTGCTGTGTGAGTTTGTTAAAAATAGCCATTTTCTCCGCCAGGCTGAGAGTGGACAGGTCCGGCTCCTCCTGGCCTTCCTCAATATGACGACCCTTTTCTGCCTCTGCTTTCTCCTGCTCCGAGCGGGCTTGTCGTGCCTGTTCCCTCACAACAGAGCTAAGAAAGGAATTACAGAATCAGGATGAAGTGATAGTGGAATAAAGAACAAAAAAGACAGATGATAAAAAAAAAAAAAATAAATAAATAAAAATGGGGAAACTATAATACAGCATATAATTAACAAGGATGTAAATATAAAGTCAGCTACACATTAAAATGTTCAAAGAGAAATTAATTATAATATATATATATATATATATATATACACACACACACACATACATACATACATATACACACACACACACACACACACACACACACACATACATACATACATACATACATACATACATACATACATACACATATACATATATACACAGTGCCTTGCGAAAGTATTCGGCCCCCTTGAACTTTGCGACCTTTTGACACATTTCAGGCTTCAAACATAAAGATATAAAACTAATTTTTTGTGAAGAATCAACAACAAGTGGAACACAATCATGAAGTGGAACGAAATTTATTGGATATCTCAAACTTTAACAAATAAAAAACTGAAAAATTGGGCGTGCAAAATTATTCAGC
>JAAIIK010000067.1:44978-59978 GCA_014706435.1 Silurus glanis | reverse complement strand
TGTGACAAGGGAACGGGGGAACTTCACAGGACAAGAGGGAAAAAGAACAAGAAAATAAAAAGGGGGAAGAGAGAGAGAGAAATCAGAAATAAGTAAAATGGGATTTGACTAGAAGATTTGCCCAAATGATGGAACAGCACATATAAACCGGTGACAATCAATAACACAGAAATTCAATAACTACCTGGTAAGACTAATTCCCGTCAAGTAATGTTTATGATCACAACAGAATAATTTAAAGAATTTATTAAACAAGTCTTAGGATTATTATACTGTTAAGGAAGCCATGAAGTCACATAGTAATGTGAATATAAAAGTACACAATCTTTGAATTCTATGCTTTTAAGTATCCGAAAATAATACAAATCTGGCCATTAGCAGATCTTAAAATTAAGTAAATACAACCTCAGATGAACAGAATATGACATATTACGCTGTCATTATTTAGTTTTTAAAAAATAAAGAGAAAATGAAAATCCATGTGTAAATACTAAGTACATCTTTACTGCTTCCACAGGCTTTAAGTAGGAACCAGGTGCTGCAAACAAATGCCCTCGATAAATCAGCAAGTGTGACCATGTCTACCTATGGCTACCTGTGGCTTGTTTTGCAGTCACAGGACTTGGGCAACTTGCAGTCATTAAGCTGACCATGAACTGCTCTGCATACCAAATTATCCTCAAGTAAAATGTGAGGCCATTTGTCTGACAGCTAGAGCTTGGCTGAAATTGGGTCATGCAACAGGACAGGGATCCCAAGCACACCAGCAGATCTACAACGGAATGGCTGGAAAAAAAACAAAATCAAGGTGTTCCAATGGCCAAGTCAAAGTCCAGACCACAACCTTTTTAAAGTGCTGTGGCAGGACCTTAAGAGAGCTGTGCATAAACCTGCGCAAAAAACATCCGGAAACATCAATGAAGCACTGTTGTAAAGAAGAGTGGTCCAATATTTCTCCATAACAATGTGAAACACTGATAGTCATACAGAACATGATTACTTCAAGTTATTGCAGCTAAAGATTTTGCTATCTACAAGGTATTGCTATTTGTATTTACAAGCTATTAAAATCATAGGATGTACTTAGTTTTTCTCACATGGTTTCTCACATGGTATCTTTTATTCTCCATCTTTTATTCGTGCTGTTCATCTGTTTTAACCTAATTTGAAAACCTGACAAGGACAAGATTAATGTTTCTTTGACTCTGTTTTTGCAAACAGAGAGGCATAAAAGGAAGTGTGTGCGGTCAAGTTTGTCTTCTTACGTAGCAGCAATGACAACTTCGTCTGATGTGATGGGCTGGGTACGGTAGCGGTCCCCACCTCTTCTCAGTCTGCGTGCTAAAGCAGCGTTTTTGTTTTGTGCCTTTAAAGCTGCGCCATCCACACTTTTCTCCAGCTCCTAAAGCAAAGAAAAACTTCCACATGAAAAAATGAAAAGAGAAATACCTTCCCATTGCTCGTACAAACATACACCATCACTGCAAATTTTTTATGCAGCTGGAAGTCTGAGTAGTGCTGCAAAAATCTGTGCATACTTTTGAGCATACCAACACACAGAAACAGGCAGACACACACATTCACACACATACCCTGAAGAGAGAGCGTTTGGCAGCAACACTCATCTTTGCTTTTTCGTCCAACTTCTCCTCATCCACTGGGAAAAGAAAGAGAATGACCAAGGAAGAAGGGAAAAGGGGGGAAAAAAAAAAAAAAAAAGGACGTTGGAAGGAATATTCGTGAGAACAGCCTTTTCAAAGCAAATACCTCACAGAAGCAATACAAAAAGTGCAGCACACATGTCGAAAAGATTTCAACGCATTCTTGCTTTCCACTCTCAAACCAATTACAGCCAAATTATTTTTGTTGTCAACAAGTAGAGGCCTTCTAATTAGGTCACTGGCCACAACCAGCTGCGTAGAGGCTGCAGGCTACTGCAACTTAATTTGGACAAGATCTCTGGCCAACAGGTGGGACGATACTGTAGTTCTGACATCATCTGTAAAGAATGGTTATCTGACACAGCCTCAAGCTATGGGAAGGAACATTTGTTCAGCTTCAGCTAGGAGAGCTTGTTTGCTGCGAATAAATGGCAGATTTATATTCTAATATTCATCTCTTTATTCTAGAACTGATAAGATTAGTAAAGATTTAAAAACACTAAAACTAAAAATTATCTCACTCTTGTTGGAAGATTGGAATTTTGAAAACTCTAGGTCAATACTGACCATTTTTAGAATTGTGTCAGATGTTGACAATACCTAGCTTGACCCTAATGCTGTCTGACATCCATCGAAGATCTTTGGCTTACTTGTCCGTCTCTGAATCACAGTATCAGCATTTAAAATGATTGTGGTTTATTTTAGGCTTGAGCTTCTCATAACTAAAAAACAGCTGTAAGTCTCTAAATATGCAGGTACAAAATCATGATGCTGGGAGTGCCATTAATTTGCACATAGATTTGAAGTTCAAGCACACTTCTTGACTTTCCACGGCCTGTTACTGGGCTTCGTTGTTACGTCTGAACATATCCCACCCCGTTTGCTCCCACTGTTAACAAGTCTTAAGAATGAATTTAAAGATGTAATTAGGAACTGCTGTTCAAATAGAGAGAGAAGAAAAAAAAAAAAAAGAACAGCAGTTTCAGTAAAAACAACAGTAAATTACCTTCATTGATTTGTGGTTCTGGGATTGGGCAACATCTGTGAAAGCAGAAACACAATCTTAGGAATCAAACCCATAAGGTAAAATAGACTAGAAGTAGCAAGCGCATAATCAATAAGCAAAAAGAAGATCGAAACCTGGACAACAACAGTGTAAGTGGTAAAGTGAGCAATCAGCAAGCTTTATAGTGACAGAGAGGGAAAGCGGGCGAAAGGTAGATTAAAAGCATGAGCAATAGTTGTTAAGCAAATCACATTAAAGAAGAATTCAGGAGTAACACTAGAGTACCACGATGACTATTTTACTTTACAAAAAGCACCGAACTGTCATGTAAAAGAAAATGTTATAATGATCAGTGCATGTGTATTTGATTTAATTCACTAACGTGTGTGCCTAGTGTTGCATTTAAGAACATTATTGTTAATAAATATGGGGGGGGGGGGGGGTCTAATATTTTCTGGACACACCCAAACCACTCAATAAAATTCAAGCAATGTACAAACCAAATTTTGTGCAACATTCTTTTTTGCTCATGCATGATCAGTTCTTTCATCGACTCTACCTATCAGGCTCCTGCCTCTCGGCTGACGTGATTGGCTGAGTTCTAAACCTCTCAGAAGTCTTTCTAGTCTCTTTCTCATGGGGCAATATGTATCGCAGAGGGCGACGGGAAGCTCTTCCACCACCTCGCTCGCTTCTCCAGGGCACTTCAGTAGACGCAGTAAAGTGCTCTATCCTACTACAAATAGGATGAAGTAAGCAAAGAGCCATATTGGGAAGGAAAGAAATCACATCGGTGCTGCATCAAGATGTCCAGAAAAGGCTCAAAGGTTACCAGACAGAGGTTAAATGATTAATACGACACTCATTGTTCTGGCTCCAGGAGAAAAATAAATAAATCAATGCCTCAAGGGATACTGCAAAACTGCAAAGAGTTGTTATTGACAGACTAATAAAGATACCATCAATGGTTAGAATGACTGCAGTTAGAATAATAAGCAGTTAAATTCAGAATCATTGGAGTCTCTTCTTTCTTAATCAAAGCCATTTAAGGTTTAGTCAAGGTTAGTCCTGGAAGGATAAAATGCATGATAAGGAATCACATACTGTTCAGGTTTTTTGGTACTTGTTGCACTCTCAAGGTAGGAATGCCGCAACTGAGCCACAGAGACTCTCATGTCCACTGGAGAGTGGTCTGTGGTGGCCCTGGTCTCCTGAGGAACAACCTCTCTTCTGTGAATGACTTCCTGGTTAGCATTTACAAGAGTGGCTTGAGGTTTCCCAGAGTCTGACATGTACTGACTAATTTGCTTGGTTTGATCTGGAGCCGATCTATTACTTGACACTACAGTAGAGCCTTGGGCGCCTGATGGCAGATAGCTGGTTCCATGTTGGTTATACCAGCCATTGGGTTCTCTCTCCTGGGCTTGCCTGGCTCTTGCAAACATTTCTTCAGTTGCTTGAAGTCGAGATACATGTTCAGTATAGTCCTCCCTCCTTGACCATCGCCCCTGCCTTGCTCTTGGCTCTCCTACCAGGATTTCCTCTTTGTTTGGTGCAGCATGTCTCTGGTGGTGTGGGGTCAGATCTGTATCATTAGATCTTCCACTGTGGATGTCATCGACACTTCTCTCTCTCCGTCTGACCTCAGATGGCAAAACTGCTTTCCTGATCCCCAAGATCCCATCTGCAAATGCCTGACTATCGGTTTTCTCCGTTTGCATTTCAGCTTCTTGCCAAACTTGTGGGCAAGCAAGCTCAGTGCCAGTGGAGAGATAGCCACGACATATATGGTCCTGATGCTCAATATGCCCAGTACGGGAATGGTGCAGACGGGATGAACCGTATGGAAAGTGGGATTTTGGATGTTCCTGGTGGGTAGTGGAAAACTGTGTATGAGTGTGGTACACAGGGAATTCTGATCCAGAACCAAGCTCTGCACGCCGGTCTGACGGCTCATCACGAGCCAGTCTCTCCCTGACTCTGATTCTTCAGAAGGAGAGACAAAAGGGTTAAGTTAGGGAATGAAGGAATTGAAAGAAAAGACTGCATAAGTTAGGCAGTGATGAATTCTTGTTGCCCTTCTTGTCATCTAAATTGTATTATATGTATTAAGACTTAGCTGCATTTGGATGTAGTTAAACGGTTACTCTGATAATCTATGGGAAAACATTTAGACACTAATATGATATCAAGAGTTCATCATCCTTGTGGCAGCAGTAACGAGAAACATGTGCTAGAGCTGAAATAATCCCCAGATGTACTGTAATGAATACTTGAAGATGAAATAGTAAATGTGGATTTACTGACAACTGGCAACGGTAAAACCAGAATTTTGTAGTCTATTCATTGCGTATAACTCATTTTGAGTATCGTACACCTAAACTGTGTTTTACAGAAGAGTTTCAGGTTTGTCTAATGGGCTGGACATTAGCCAACACTATTTTGCATAAATGAATCATTCTATACTAAACTTTGCTATAATGTTTGATGATTACGCTTTTATGTTAAGGAGAACACTCCAAAACAAAGTAATCCCCAAGAGTGGTGAAACAGATGGCAAAACACTTTTACACAATTTTGTACCCTAAATCATAATTTGCATAATGCATGGAAAAAATGTGAAAAATTCCTTTTCGGTGTGCTGCTTTAATATTTTTTTCTGCATCATTGGCTGTACTTGGAACCCTGCAAACGCCCAATATTTAGTTTGTCTCTATGAGCATGACACCTTGCATCCTAACACCACATCCTCCATCTGTTCATTCTCTTTTATGCATAAGGTAATGCCCATCTGCAGGAGTTGATTATTTACAGTCACACATGGACTGGAACCATAAATTCTCTTTTGTACAGTTTTGCTCAACGGGGCAAATATGCATGATTTTTACCTCCTCAATGCCTTTAAACTGATATCAATTAACTGCCTTAAAAGTCAAAATTCATATAATAAATTCAAAATCTAGGATGAGAAACTGATTAGAAGAACCTGCTCAGACTTACATAATCATTAATGCGCTTGACAAAGTGGCACTAAATATACCACAGGACTCTCAAAAGAGAACCATAAACCAATTAGGAGTCTTTGTACAAACAGATGAGACCAAGGAAAATGGAGCTATTTTAGATACAGACTTTGAAGCCACAAGTGGTTCCAAACAGGAATTTATCAAAATGAGAATCATTATGTTAAAAAAAATTATTTCTTAAAGAATACTTTATAGAGCTTTTCTGACATATTGCATCTAAAAAAGAGAGGAGTCTGCACCAATGATTGTACTTGACTGTTGAAATACATTGCGAACCTTTCACCCTGCTTGCTTTTTGGGATTGGCTAAAACAGCATTTAAATAAAATATGAGTACCTATAAAACCATGCTTGCTGGACTAATGGATAAAAACCAGGAACACAATTTGTCTATGAAATGACCATTGGATCTTAAAATTGATCAAGTTGAGTTCTGCAGATTTTAAACATCTCTTATAAACCAGGTAAACAAAAAAGTTATTCAACTGACATACAAAACAGCTCTAACACAATACATATGGTTACATCAAAGAACCACAATCACACTGAAATTCTAGGAAACAACGATCAATTAATACTTGTTTGATTAACTGGTGTATTAGGAAAATTAGTGCTAAAAATAATTTACACACTAAATGATACAAAAAAAGCCAACAATACAGGGGTCTGATGGGGAAAAACGTATATGTCAAGTATGGCGATGGTTAAAGCAATTAGAGGCCCAGTTAAAATGTTTTTAATCCAAACCCTTCTCGTAGAGCTTACTTGCTAGTTTCAAGTGACTGAATATGTATGCAAATATTACATAATACTGAAAATAATAACAATTATCATCATCTTCATCATCACCACCACCATTTAACAATATGCAAATCATTTTATAGGTGGATAAGGCATTTGTCTGTCCTTTACTAACTTCCTTGATTTATTCGGAGACTAACTTTTTATTTGTAATGCTATGAACCTACCAAACTCTAGGTGGACATTGGTAGATCTAAGAGAAGGGCCTAAAATCTTTTAAACCGGGTCGCTCTTGTTAAAAGCAGTGGAAATTAATGTAGGCGTATCTGACACACCCAATCCACCCAAATGGGCGGTACCTGGAGGGCCAGTTGATTGGGGAAATGGTGTCCCCTTCTGAATCAGTCTGGAGTGACCATTGACTATAGGAGCTACAGTAAATGTAAAGAGAAGAAAAAAAAAAAAAAAAAAAAAAAAAAAAAAAAAAAAAAAAAAAAAAAGTGAATGAGCTACACAGTGCAATGAAGAGCCATCTATCTCCACATACTAATGCATACAAGATGTTCATGACTTTTTAAAGCAAAATGCAATACACAAAAGCACAAAAATCTGTGTGTAGATTAATATGGTCAAAGCTCATATACACATGTAGCATAAAATACTGATTCAACATAAAAGCACAGATTGTCTCATACAGATGTTTAGCTTTAGCCAAGTTGTTTCACTTAAGCCAAATCCAGCACCCAATATTGTGCTTATGCATCTGAATTTTTAACAGAAATAATGATAATTCCATTCAATGACAAGGATATGATGTAAGCAGAAAATGTCTCTCTCACAGCAACCAACCCTTCAGCAATGTCAGTAATACGACACTAACATGACAACATGGGATAAGAAGCCCTGCCGAGTTATGAAATCCGACCCAATGCTGTTGTGAATGTTTTAAGGTCACGTCCGAAACTTCACCCAAATGAATCACAGCAAAGGAGCGATGACTTAACTGCAGCAGGGATCAAAACATGTTGCCTCAAAAAGAAAAAAAAAAAAAAAAGGTGTAAGAAACAAAAGGAGGATTTTTAAAAGTGAATAAAATCCTGAGGTGATTGAAAAAGCCAACATGAAACTTGAAATATAGAAAAACGTGTACAAAACAAATTTCAATATTCATTTTAAAATCAATCTATATCCAAGATCCCAGTTCATTAAACGAAAATGCATTTTTTTTTTATATTCCAAAAACAAAAATATAAATGCATAAGCTTTACTTATAAGTGGATTAACTTGTAAACACTACAAAAAGGATTTTAAAATTAGGAAAAAAATAAAATAGTGTTAAAGGTTTATAGAATATATTTTCTATTCTATTCATAAATTCCATATTTATCAATTGAGTGGAATAATTATTTATCATTTTATTGGGAAAAATAAAGTCCGCAAAATGTCTCAATGTTTTTGAATCAAAGTTTACCACTTTTTACTACTCGTGTTGCTGAACTTGTACTGAGCTGCATTTACTTTTCCAGCCTTTTGTTGCCACTGTCCCTACATTTTAGAGATATGTTGCAATCATCAAATTAAAATTGCTTAATTTTTTTCAACATTTTCTACGTTCATCATGAATAAAAATATGGGTTTCTATGATTTGCAAATCGTTGCATTCTGTTTTTATTTACATTTTTCAAATAATTTTAAAAGTGATAATACAGACGCATCTGATTGCATAGGATGGTGAGGTGCTGATTGTATCAATGCTGTACACGCTAAACCAAACACAAAAAATGTTGTTTTTAACTATACTATTATTTCTATTACTTTTCATATTTCCAGGTACGCATACAGATCAATTTCAATGTGTGATTTAATGAAAAGCAATTCGATATCAACTCCCTTAAAGCTTTGTCTCATCTCTGAAATAAGCATAAGCAATGTACATCGCTGTGGATAAGGGCGTCTGCTAAATGCCATTAATGTAAGCAACTGCAGGTACAGTAGGACAGTTCCTTGATCTATTGAACATAGTGTAATGAATATGAGAAACAAAAAGGCATCCACTGGCTAGCTAAAACATTACCTCCTTTCAAAAACTCTTTTTACTTCAAAATATCCACTATCCAATCTTACTATTATAAAAGCTGTTGAGTTCATGATAATCCTAATGATGGTAATGCATCAATACTAGCAAAGTTTGGAACAATACCATTGAAGAATGTACTGAAATCTTTGTGCATTCAATATTTAAATCAAAACAGATTGGATTCAATTATTTGATATTTTCATGATCCCTCACTCAAAATCCAAAATTCTGTCCACTGAGAATTGCCAAAGGCAGTATAAACCATGTTCATTAAAGGAAAAATAAATAGTGAAAACTGAAATGCCAAAGAAAAACAACTAAAGAACAAATGATGAATGACAGTGCTCTGCTTACCCTTGCTTGCTGTGGAAATTCTGGTCACTAAGTAAATCCTCAGGTGAAGCCACTTGCTTTGCAGGTCGGCTTGCCTTGGGAGAGCCAGTCACCCCGTGTTCCCTTAAGATTCTGGCCTCCCCTGAAGTGTCTATGTAAGGGGCAGATTGTTCTGAAGCTACTCCTTCTCCATATATTCTTCCTCGATCATGGGCCCTTTTCTGGTTTTCCAGATTCATCTTCTTCTCATGTTCAGAGAACATCTCAGCCTGCTCCTTGCTGTACTCCTGCTCCATGTTGGCCTGAGCAGTGATTCTACCTGTTCGAACATTCACGGTGTTGGCATTATGTTCCACCTCATCTTTTCCCTCCACCTGCCCCCTGTACTGGCGCTCAGACCCCTCAGGGTCCCGTCGCATTCTTGAGTGCTGGCTGGCATGGTCAGTGTCGATATCTTCATCCAGTAAGATGCGGTAACGCTCACAGAGCTGGCGTCTGCGTTCAGCCTTGTAGCGGGCGATGCGCTCAGCTTTAGATTCCTGCTCGGCTGTTACAGCAGAGCCGGGGTTGCAGCTGGGCTCAGTTTTGGCTACGTGCGTATCCATTCGGCTTTGGTGCAGTGACACACTCTCAGAGCTGTGAGGGGCTGACAGACCAGACTCATCTTTGCTAAAGTGCTGAACAGGAACTAAATGACAAAGTGAATTACAGTATGCTATTAACCTCATTTTAATCATCTAAACAGGATGAACACAAGGGCTATTAAGAACTATTTTATTTAAGCTTGCACATTACAAATGTTCTGGGTTGCCAGGTCTGACTTCTAAAAAACTAGCTCAAGCATAACAAAACCAAAGTGACCCACCAAAAATCTGTAATAATGTATAATATGTTATAACGATAACAAAGTAACACCTAGTCATTTTCATACTTTTTGTTTTGGGAGCCTGGGCCATTTGCTCCATGAATTCAGTAAATTTTTTGAAGTGTGAAATCTGTTTTCAAGCCCAGGAGCTGTCCAAAGATCTAATCTTAAAGAGCATAGTCTTGCATTTGCTTCAGTTTAATGGCAAGTTGCATGCTGAGTAAAGCGATTGGTTCACCATATTATGTTACTTGCTGTACTATTTCCAGTTTCATGGAGAAAGGGTTTTTATGGTCAGTTTAAAAAAATAAAAAATAAATAAAGATGTACGCATTGAAGTGCAAACAGACACAATGCTTGCATTATAAAATAAATATGTGAGTAGCACCTTTGTGGTAGGAGTTCTTACACTGAGAACACCATAAACTTTCACAAGAGCCTGCATAGGTAAATATTCCAGCTACAAAAATGCTCACTTGTTTGCATGTGTGCAAATAATCTTCCCCAATGACATGCCATGCATCCAAAAATTACTTGGCTTGAGCACAATAGAATTGTACAATTATATAACTATATATAACTATAACATATATATAACTATAACATATATACATACATATATATATATATATATATTTATATATTTATTTATATATTTATTTATTTATTACACACACAATGTCAAAAGTTTCAATGACAAAATCACAAACCTGGCAATCCTTATATTGATTAAAGTTGTTTTTGATAATCACTATAAATGCATAATTTTTTTTAACACGTCACAAAATACCTTTAATACAATGGACGTTTTGTACCTGGGCATGGTTCACACAAGTCTGTGGCACGAGTGTATCTGGGAGTGTCCTCCTCCAAAAGCCGATTGGTCACCAGACCAGCGCTCACTGAAAACTGAAGGTCATTGTCAATTCCTTCCAGCCGGCGTGCAATTCGCTCTTTCCTAAAAGGAGTAGGAGAGATGGATATAACAGCTCTTTGGCATGAAATGACAGTCGTGCAAATACAGACAGGCTTGCAATATAAATCTTTGTAGCCCTCTAAATTTATTAACATGAGCACCATGTCCATAAACACAGGCTCATTGGAATAACAGTTAAAATTTCTCACCTGTTCATGTCCCAGCAGTCACTTTGACTATTACTGACACGCTCAAAACGTTTCCTTAACTCCGAGACTATAGAGGAAAAGAAATATTATCTTTGTAAAACGGAACACACAGATATAGATGAAGAAACAGTAATACTATGAGTACAAAGATTAGAAAAAAACAAACAAAAACAAGTATACAGAACCATACCTGAGCTTAAGGATAAAATGAAATTCCTTTAATGACCTTTTATTCAAGTTGGGACTAGTTTGAAAACTTAACAAGGAAAACATTTTTGTTTAGTTCAGTTATGAAACAAATAATTTACCTCCAGAGTAAATCAGCCTGAGACTAAAAAACATTCTGAATACAGAATCTTCCAAAAGCTCAGAATTTCCTGGCCTTCACACTCACAGCTGCTGAAATAAAGCTACAAGAGTTCCAAACCTTTCTACCAAACAAATGCTTCATTTATTAGATTTAAGGCAGCAAAATGTGTTTCAAATGGAATCACTTGGTTGAAGTGTGGCAAATGTTGTGTTTAAGCTGTAACAGAGTGCATCCAGGCAAGGAAAAATGCTTCATATTATTTTCTGGACTCTAACTGACTTGGGACTGAACCCATGCTTTAGTAAGGTACATGATCCTATCTAAAACATGGGCTACATGCCTAACCATAGATAAAGTAATTAACAACAGAAATAAAAGGATTAAAGCATATGATTCAGTACAACAGTCTAGGCTTTTCAGTCCAAAACTTACTGCATTTCATCCTTTCAATCATCACCAATTTAGATTTAGCTTAAAAGCACATTTTCTCAATTGTAAACTAAACAGCAACACATTTAATCATGACTTTAGTCCTTACCTGATGGTGCGCTTGTGACAATTCAACCAAATTCTGTTCTATGGTTATTAAACATACATGCTTTAGACTTGCCTAACACAATATGCCTGTGCAGAACAACAGATGGCTTCCAGCCAACCAAAAATAGACCATCATCCTACATGAAGCTCAACCCCCAACCCTGCCCCAAACTTGTGTCCAACAAACTCTGGATACATACTGAAAGACTTGGTTGTGATACTGTTTACATGGACCTTGAGTGGTTGAGGTCAGAAACAAAGGTACTAAACTGTACTTTCGATTGTCATTGGGAAAGAACCATAGGTATATGTTGAAAAATTATTTGCGGTAAATAACTGGACCTTTATGACCACTATTAAGCCATTGGTGACACCACCACAGGAACAAGGAAAAGTATGTCTGGTATCTTCATTTGTAAGTGCATTTGCAAAAATTACAACCAGTTGGATCATACAGTAATGAATAATAAAAAAAATAAAACATGGCCTTTGTGTAGAGATACCTTTGGGTAGAGAGACAATATGATTGACATCGACAGCTTTTGTGGTCTGGGCAGTGTCGTCTTTAACCTCGGATGAGAACTGTTTATGAAGGCTGCAGTGACAGAAACAGGAGAAGAAAAGAAAGAGAATAAACTGTTTAAGCTAAAAGTCACACATGCTAACAGAAATACAAGGCAGCAAAAACAATGTCAGCACAAAATTTGCACTGGATAAAAAAATTATTAATAAATAAATAAATAAAATAAAAAAAACCCATTGTTGTAGTTTTACTGCAAACATCAGCACAACCATGACCTGGCAGAAAAGGTACATTTCAGATCTGAGCACTATGGAATTCTACATCACAGCTAGCAAGAGTGCGATTTCTCCAACTACTATAAGCACCACAGTGACAGCAAATGAGGTCACTGGCATGCTGCAATGTTCAAGATTGGACAGGGATTAAACCATAAATAAATACATAAATAAACAAACAAAATAACAAGAACTATTTACAAGAGCAAAGGTATTATATCCTGCATATGAGCTCACAATTATGTCCAAAAACATTTTCAAGTAAATGTGAAAAACACAAGAAAGCGTGGCTAGAGGTTACAAATGTAATTATGAGAATGCATTTCTTTTAGTTTAATCTCTTACTATCAGATTATCTTTGTTTATCTTAGCCACGTTATAAAAAAAAAAAAAAAAAAAAAAAAAAAAAAAAAAGACAACATGGCAATTTTGGTAATGCTGAACAAGGAGTTTTACATGATCAAAGCATTTATCAGGATTAGCAGAAAGGACAAAAGGTAATCCAAGGCATTTATCTGATCTAGCAGAGTCTTAGCCACATCAATACTATGAAACAAGAGTGAATCAATAACTAATTATTTTTTACTGATGATTGCACAAATGTTCAAAATGGATCCTAATATTAGAAATTTAAATAGAATCATTATAGTAGAATAATTACATGGTTTAGAGCCTTAAAACCTTGGAAGATGCAGATATACAGTACTAAAAAAATAGCTCTATTGTTAAATATTTTATGTTCTTTGTTGGTTCTTTGGTGTGACAACACAAAAAATAGCATCTTAGATTATTAGCAAAATAAGCCAATCAGAGTAATCATGTTTTTTATAAAGAGAGCAATCATGTTTGTTATGGACTGATTAGGGAAACTGAGGTAACCCAGTGCTTTGTCTAACAGCACCCTCATATTTCTGTGCTAGAGGCATAACTTTCAAATGCTAATAATACTCTAAACTACACTAGAATAAATAATTGGTTTATGCAATATTATTCTTTTAAATACAATTAGTTTAAATACACTATATGGACAAAAGTTTGTGGACATCTGATCATAAGTTTGCATGTACTTTTTGAACATCTCATTCCACATTTAGCCTCCACTTGCTGTAATAACCTGCACTCTTCTGAGATGTTCTATTAGATTTGCGTGTGTGGTTGAGATTTCAATCACACACACACACACACACACACACACACACACACACACACACACACGAAAAGCATATCTCCATAGATCTTGCTGTGTCTTGAAGTCTCCTGGTTCAAGGTAAAGTGAAGGTTAAACTTTGTTCTACTGCAACCAAAGACATCCTATACAACTGTGTGCCTCCAACTTTATGGTAACAGTTTTTGGAAGAACCACAGGGCTGGAAAATTCAGGTAGTCAAACACTTTTCCCAAACTAGTTTACAAATTAGCATTTTAAAGTAATAAACATTTACCTAAATGCCCTTTGCTGTAGTTTGGGTCTGGAAACTTTGGTGATGGCCTCCCCTGTGATGCCTGTTGAGAAGAATAAAAAAAAAGGACCTTTTTCATTTAAAACAATACTGAAAGGACGATGGCGGAGATGTTAACTGAAAGCATATTTAACAACTAAATCAATCCACTAAAACAAAAAACAACCAGAACCAGGCAGAAAATGCTGTGACCCCATTCCTTAGACATATTGCAGACAGTTTTCATCTCATAAACACATGAAATACATAATGGTTCTATTTATTCTAGGAAACAGCAAATGTTGACAACAACAAAACAAAGAATTGCCCAACAAACAAGAATAATTCAATAGCTGTACATAGCAAAACCCACATGTTTAGGAAAAGGCTGTAGCAAGAAGTCTATTGCTGTTCATGGGGACCTTAATAACTTTCATTATCCTTAAAACGGGGTTGCAGTAAACCAATCAACATTAGCTAAGATTATATTTCCATTATATTCCCTGTGCTTGATAGATTTTTATGATATGACATTTTTTTTTACTTCCACATGACTCTGTTTTGTGTAGTTCTGTGCAATATAAAAATAAAAAAAATATTCATCCTTCTTCTGATCATCCTTGAGATGGTTCTTCACCTTCATTTGAGTCCAGCTGTGTTTGATTAAACTGATTGGACTTGATTAGGAAAGCCACACACCTGTCTATATAAGACCTCACAGATCATAATGCATGTCAGAGCAAATGAGAATCATGAGGTCAAAGGAACTGCCTGAAAAGCTCCAAGACAGAATTGTGGTAAGGCACAGATCTGGCCAAGGTTACTAAAAAAAAATAAATAAAAAATTAAGGTTCCTAAGAGCACAGTGGTCTCCATAATCCTTAAATGGAAGACGTTTGGGACGACCAGAACCCTTCCTAGACCTGGCCGTCTGGCCAAACTGAGTTATCGGGGAAGAAGAGCCTTGGCGAGAGAGGTAAAGAAGAACCCAAAGATCACTGTGGCTGAGCTCCAGAGATGCAGTCGGGAGATGGGAGAAAGTTGTAGAAAGTCAACCATCACTGCAGCCCTCCACCAGTCGGG
>JAAIIK010000067.1:0-17596 GCA_014706435.1 Silurus glanis | reverse complement strand
TGTGTGTGTGTGTGTGTGTGTGTGTGTGTGTGTGTGTGTGTGTGTGTTTGTTTGTGTGTATATATTTCAGTTTGTTACCCAAACCGGCGCGTGGCAACTTTATACTTTATAGTTTCATAAAAATATACAAAGTGTTGTAATTCGTGCAATGTTTTCTAAATCAACAAGAAGACAACAAAAAAACAAACAAACCTGTTTTTCTGTAAGTAGCGAATGTAAAGCAGTGGCAGCGTCTCAGTCCGCGCCCGCGCACGTCTGAGTCTATGTAAGTGTGTATCCGTCGCTCGCGCGCGTCTCAAACTCGTACACACTGTTGCTTCTCTACTCTCCTGCAGCAGCTTCCGGCCGACGTGAGCTTACTCTTAAAGGGCCGAAACCTTCCTCACAGACTCACACACGCACGCACGCGCACACGCTCATATACAATCACACGCACACACGTTTTTTTTTGTTGTTGATGTTATAATCAACCTCTGGCTTTATTGCCATGACTTAATTAATTGATAAACCCAAAAAATGCAATTAGCAAAAAGATTGTGACATGCATCATTTTACGATCTTGTGACATATTGTGGTGATCAGAAACAAACGTGGGACAAGTAAGACAATACGTTTGTGTGGATTATTGTTGGACAGGTTCTGGCACTGAGAGGTCTACCATTTTGAATTGTACACTCATCCCACTTATCAATCCATAATTTTTCTATACTGCTTGTCCTACACAGGGTCACGAAATAACCTGTTTTAGAGAACAGTTGGGACACCCTGGACAAGCTGCCAATCCATTACTGGGTACAATCTCACATCCAACAATTTAAAAACACATGTCTGAATTATTGGAGGAAACCGGGTTACCCAGAGGAAGCCCTCAAAGCACAGTGAGGATGTGCAAACTCTTAACACACAGAGTGGAGGTAAGATTCAAACCTCCAACCTCAGAGGAGTGAGGTATACATACTTACAAACAATACATCAACAAGAAATACAAAAGCACAAGAAAAAAGTCACATCCTCATTATGTAACTATGTTATTAGCAAAAGATTCCTGTCATGTGACTACATGTGTCAGGTTTGAGGAAAAGCCGACACATTTCTTTGATGACAGGCTTCAATACGTTCTTTACAGCCACTTGATGAAAGTCAGTTTTGGGGATGATTGCTTTGTTGGTGATGCAACTGACATTTTCCATTTATTTCAGTTTAAAACTTATTGAAATACTATTGAATAACCACCTGCATGTTTTTAGTAGGTGGGCAGAAAGTTCTGGAATAAAATAGGGATCTGTAGTTACAGTCAGCAACACTATGTGCTACACTACCATGGGATTTAGTATGTGTTGTTCAAAATTCTTTTAGCATCTACATTTCTATTAAAACATTCACGCATTTCTTTGAGTGATCTAAAGTCAAACTGGATGTCATTCTGGGTTTGCATACTGGAAGCCAAATTTGCTTACTGGTGTACTTTTTTTTCAACAGCACTTTCAACACTTTATACAAGGCTGTGTCCACCTTTGCCACATTATATATATATATATATATATATATATATATATATATATATATATATTTATATATATATATAATATATTTATGAATCCACATAAGACATTAGACATTATTCATGGCACAATGTGTGCTGCTATTACAGTGTGAACCCCAGATTAGTATTATAGATTAAACCACACTATTAGGGATGTGATATTTCAGCCTAATGCATGAGAAAGGCTGACAGTAGAATTGCTGTCTTCCCCTAAAGCATTTAGTACTGTCATTTTATCTTCACTCTGCATTGTTTGGGGTGGTGCACATTTGTGGTTGGCTTGTACAACTTGTATAACTATAATGGATATGGATCAAGAACAGCCAGTGAGTAAACAGAAATAGTATTCAGCCACAACCCAATGTTAAAGTCACTGTTTAATGTTTGAATAGCTCTTAGCCTCGTATGTAAAACATCCTGGTATCACAGAGAACAATGAAGTAGAAGAGAAACCAACACAAAAAAATGCTGCTTTGCATTGGCCATTTCTAAACAATAATCAGATTTTTTTTAACACAATTGTATTTGATTAATTAATGGTTCTACTAATAAGATTGTATTTTTTAATTCAGGTATTCCCATAGATTGGATGCTCCCATTGACTTCATGCAAAACAATTCAAACCCAAATCTTTGTCATGCAAATCAGTGGTTTGTAAAACTCATAAAGAGACTCTGGATAGAATGGCAAATCCCTGTAAGAATGATAAGTGAAAATCAAATATTGAATAGAAGCATCCAGAAACCAAAACTGTAATAAGGAGAATTACCAGCGCCATTGATATTATGATGCATAGCTTTAGAATATTTACAATTCATCAACTCTGTCAAATATGTGGTGGCCAGGGAAGAACTCTTCCCATGCTAAAATGTTTACATTTTCTACAATATACTATGCTCTAAAATTAAAATGTTTCTCAGATGCATGCATCTCAAAAAACCTTGCACATTGAAATCTGCTTTAGCTCCAAAAGTGAAAAGAGAGATATTTGTAATGAAAGATTTTAACTAGTCTGTGGTGCAGGCATTTCATGGACCTGTTAACTGCCGGTTTTTGATTACAAACTGAATAATTATGCTTATGTCTATTTCTTCATTGCATGTAGCTATTTACCATTAATAATAGGAAATCACATGTACTTTGCAAGGTTTTAGACATATTCAGTCAAACTGGCTGTCTTACAATCACATTTATCAAACTGGATTCTTACCAAGGTTTTTTTTTGTGTTCCAAAAGCATGATAGGAGACATAAATAAACACTTTTTCACATGCTTTTGTAAAAATATTATTTATGGTTTCCTAAAGATACCATGTCATGTATATTAAAAGTATATACTTGAATATTAAGAAAATTTTTTTTACTTGTTGGCTAATCGCCCAAATTCTGTCTCAAAAATGTATTAGTTTTCCCCAGATAGTTATACATACAGTATGCTGCATGTAGCTCTATCTTTATGACATGAAGTGATGTTTCATTCTTCCTATTTATAAAAAAAATGAGTACATACAAAAATGTGTGTCATAAGAGAGGGGACACATCACGGAAAGATTGACAAGCCTCTAAGCAGGGGTCTTAGAACATGTGCATTAAAGAAGGAACAACTGGATTGAGATGTGTTGAAGGCATCAGTGAAAGATTTTTCTTCTTGATGCACACAATTAGCACAGCACATAAATTCACAAACTAATCATTTAAAATGAAAATATTAAACAGAAGCACAGATCTGTACTTGTTTATATTCTTTTGAACTCTGTATTGCAATTTAATTTGTCTTCAAGTTTTTTTGGCCTGTGTCTCAAGAGCCAAACGTCTTCTGTGATTCAGCCAAATTAACAACACTTCACAAAATATTCAGGGGAAGATCTGAAAAACAAAAATACATTTGTTTTATTTTCCATTGAAAACACACACAGTAAATCTCTTTCACTACAAATTGGAGCTGAATACAGAAAGCTGCTCAGAAGAGTTTGCTGAAACTCTCTTTGTATGAGGTCAAACTGAAGTGCCAGGTCTGAAGCTCTGGATCTGCCTCAGTGACTGTAAAGATAAAACGCAGCTGTTGAACGCTGTAAATAACGTTGTGCAACAAAGCTCCATTTTGCATACTACAAAAACAGAGGTTTGACTGGGATTTTATTCGACAATTTTGATCCATGAGAAACATAATATAGAGAAACAAAAAAATAGTTGTGCTCTTTGGTAGCCAAGTCAGTTTTACATTTGACTTTGTGTGTGCTATATGAGTTATCAGTCAGGAAGCTTATAAATTCTATGATGAAACATTTGTTTCTGAGAGAAAGCTGTTCCCAAAAACATAACCAAAGGTAACTATTCCTTTTCTAGATTTCTAAAGAAAACAAAAGTGCTCCATAAACAATGAACACACCTGTTGAAAATATCCAGCTGAACATGTGCTGTTTGAATGAATACTTTGAAATGCTTTTTTATAATTCTGCATAAATTAATATCTGTCCTGTCAACAGAATTCAGGTTACTGTGAGATGGGAGACAATGAATACAATGAATACATTTATAAGTATAGCTATGAATCGAAAGCAGAAATACAGCAAAGATCAATAACAACATTCAGTGTTGTAGTTCTCGAAAAGGTTTTGTTTGTTTGCCAGTAGCAGGAACAGTGAGACAGTGGCTTATGAAGAGGAAGAAGAAAAAGAGTAGGCTGCTCAAGGATAAACAGAACACTGCTTTAATTCATTTGAGAAACTAATAAATTAACCTATAAAACAAAGTACAGTGATTTAAACAGATCATAAAGGTACTGTCGAAAGTAAGATGATTGGAGAGATGTGTGAGCACTGTGTGAGCACGTTGTGTTCATATACAAATATATGAGAAGCTAATAATATAGACGCTGACTAGACTGAACTTTGAACACCCCACCATCTTCACCACCCCTGTTAGTCTAAAAAATTTAATGTCAGGACTAGTAAAATCAATTTGTTTCTATCAGTCAGTGGAAAGATTTAAAATGGGATAAGTTGAGAGTTGATAAGTTGATAAGTTATCAGTTGATAAGTAAATGGAGTAAAGAGAAGTGGATAAACTCAAACTGGGTACAATTTAAACTGACATCTGTGCAATAAAAAAGCCGAAGTTCATGACAAGGGAGAGCACTTCGTGTGAGTTCTCAGACTCTGCAGCAAGTTTAATCTTTTTTTTCCCTGAAAGATGTTGAAAGAGGAACCGTTTAAAAAAGAAAAATTCTCAGTTTAAGAAATAATAAAAAAAAAAAAAAAAGATGGTGCAAGTGGGTAAAGAACAAAGAGTCTTTGTGAAATTGCTCGTTCTAGTATATAATATGTAGTAGGAGTAGCGTCCAGAAACGATGATGCAATACTTTGATTGAAAACACAACTAGATGTTATGTAGTGAAGAAAAACTTAAAACCACGATTTGCTTAACATGTCCTGTTCGGTTATTTAAATTATACTCAAGTGTGGTCTGTATTGTCAAAGCAAATCTACCCAAAGCTTTTTTTGTAAGTTGCAGCCAACATTCTAAGAAGTAAATGATTCATAAAAATGTATTTACTTGTGTCTCAAGTGTAGGAGACAAGATTATTTTACTCATTCAGCAGAAATCTGGCCAAACTATAACAGTAAAAAATATTGCATGGTGGTGGGTAACATTGTAAAAAAGATAAATACAGATAATTATACAGTATACTAATTAGTATGCTAATTAAATAGCAAGGTGTTGATAGCTTCACCAAAAAAACCCATTAGATAAAATAAACATCACAGGAAAACTGATATATAATTAATCTCATATTTGTGCTTCTGAACAACTTAGTTTGCAAATATACAGGTGTCTAGTAGTGGACATATTATACTAATAGCTAGCATTAATATCAATATGGTTATCATCAATGTATATTTAATTACCACTTCTTGACTTGTCTTCTTGAATGTATTGTTTCTTTGCTGCACATGTGAGGGAAACAGAAATCTGTAAAAGAAATACTTAAAAACCAGTGGTGGGCGGTCAGTGCCAGCAAAGCATCTCTGCTGGCCTAAACACTATCAGAAGCATTTACAACATAAATTCTAATATTTCTTCCATGACATTGTATTAATTTATTCTTAACAGTTTATTCTCTTCTTTTTGTAGCGTTTCTCTTGGCTGCACTGCTTCCAGTATGTGTATGTTGGAATTTTTGTTCAATCAGATTTTAGCCTCTAAGTGTTGCCATGTCAATCTAATCTGCCCAGGGCCTGCAAAGTCTATACTGCTGGCCCTTTTACCATTGAAAATATTACCAACGGGTCTGTTTCTTTAACCAATCAGATTTCATATTTGCCTCACAGGGCAGCTAGCTGGCCCAGAATAACGTCAGAATTTTTCCGTCCTCTGATTGGTTGGTCAGAGGGAAACAGTTACAGCCAAGTTCGACTGGCAAAACACGTGTGTAGCTCCGCACACATTAATACATTTGAGTTAGACTTTTTTATGCCTACGGAGGAAGAGAAATTGATTTGGTCTCGGACATACTTAAAAATACATTTTGAAGAAAAGCTAGACATCGTGAGGAGGTCGGCCAACCCCAAAGCTAGCTTGTCTCAGCCCAGGAAAGGGTTTGTTTGCCACTTCCAGACCAGTGAATATGAATGATAGCACTGGATTACCACCTCTGAGGAGCGGTGCAAATTATGTGTATGCATCTCTGGTGAGGAGGTTGTATTTTATTAAAAATTTTCATGTTTTTGTCGTTATTAGACAAATATTGATTATGAACTGCTCCAGATGATGTAGGTGCACAGTTGTGGTTGTAGTGTAGAGGTTTGGAGTCTTAACTGGGTTTCTTGCTTTAGTAAAATAGTATTCACCCTCCATATGTGAAATTCCTCTCTTTCTGTAATGCCACACATTGTTATATTGCGTTTTTGTATAGTATCGATGGTTTCTATAATTGCAATGTGATATTGGTGGTATTAAGAGGTGAATTAAGTCGGGTAAGTGCCCACTGAAGGCCCATGTACACAAATAAAAATGTTTACATGAAATGAAAAATTTTTAACATCCTTTAACAAAATGCACAGTGGTATTTTTGTTTCACATATGGAAGCGGTAGAATTCTATTTTAAATTTTTAGGAAAAAAAATATTTTTTACCATATGGCCTATTTCTTGCAAAGTCACTGAATTAAGTTTTCTGAATAAAGCAAAATACCAAATTAAGCTTTGATATGATTAAACAGTTACAGGTTGGTTTTTAAATACAGAATAGGAATGATTATAGATGGTATGTAAGATTCAGGTAATAAAAAATAAACATACCGTATTTTCCTGACTATAAGCCGTTACTTTTTTCCCACCCTTTGAACCCCGTGGCTTAAACAACGAAGCGGCTAATATATGGATTTTTCCTGGGTTTTTCCTGGTTTCACAGGCTTCAAGAAAAAAAAAATAATTATTCGTCACACTGAAAACAACCGGGCATGAAAAAACGCACTTCACCTGTGTTCTGAGCTGCACGGCATCGGGAGAAAAGCTTCCACCGATTTTTAAACGCACGACGATGCCAAAAGATAAACTCTCTAGACAAATAGTTGTGAAAGGAAGGAGGAAGACAGTGAACAATGACTTTCTTGGTAGGCTACTGTTTAGATACAAGCCGTTGTAACGTGTTGAGTCTGGGTTAAGGGATAGCTCGCTAACTCCAGTTGCAACAGAAATCATATAAGCACAGACAGGTTTCCAAAACTCGTGCTTTTTATTTTTCTTGGCAACAGCGTTACGGGTTAGTCAAAGAAACGTAGAAATGAGCATCAGAAAATAATAAGGACATATTCCTCGGTCTTGCACACATGCAGTAATACCGGAAAAAATGCGGCGGCAGGCTATTCCCAAAATACCGCTCTGCTCTTAAAGGAGCCACAACATATTTCACCCGTTACACCGTGTAAAAGACACTGTCTTTCGTTAAAGCCTGTGTAAAGTTCATTAATTTCAGTGTAGACTGATTTATGTTCAAAATAAAAATCTTTGTCAAATTCAGTGGGTGCGGCTTATATATGGGTGCGCTTAATAGTCCGGAAATTACGGTACTAATTAGATTAATAGGTAAATGTTTTCAATAATCAATCTGGAAATAATGGACAGATGTTTATGAATATCAGAATGCATGTGTATGAATAATGCTGCATGGAGCTGCAATAAAAAAATAAAAATTAAACCTCACTGGTACTCTGAGCCTCCTTATAATTTAGGAAAATCCTACATTTGTGTGGTGACTGAATAGTCAGTTATAGTAAATTGGACAAAACATTTAACCTGGAACAAAGAAAAATACCAATAAAGATCCAACATAATTAAAAACAAATAAAAAGTGTTTAAACGAGTTGTATATTGCGTGGTTTTTAACAACACCCACTTGAAGAGAGACAGAATAATCGACACAAAATCACATGATACCATTCTCTTTTTTTTGTTTGTTTTAACAGAAAGACTGTTGTGAGAAGACAGCAGGATGGATGGAGCACTGGGGCAAAGAAAGGAGAGATTTAAACAAAAAGGAATGCAGTATCGTTGAAAGATGGAGAGACATTGTACGCTAAAAAGACAGAAAATGTATATCAAGGGAGGGTGCTGATGTCTATTATAACTCTAATAACAATGAAAAATTAAACTTGAAAAAGAAATCAGTCTGATATATTGGCTAGTAAGATATCAATGTATGTGTGTGTGTGTGTGTTGTCGTGTTTATATGTGATTTTTTTTTTCCAGACCTACTTCAGTGCCACACATCACACTATCAAATTTAAATAGTCTGCGATTAAATTCTGACTAAAATCAGACAAAAAATTGTCCAAATAGTCTGCCAAAATCATCTTTACTCGTTCCTTAAATGTTTCTTGAATGCAAGCTTAAAAAAAGTTTTACCTGAAAGATTCTCTGACAGAAATAACCCATGTTCAAGGGTTTTCATGTTTCCTCAGCATGACAATTCAAAGAAGTCATGCAGGTATTTGATGGCACAATCTTTGACTAAAGGTAAAGTGAAGCACAAAACAAAACTTTTTTTTTTAAAGAAACTGTATTTCCTGCAGTTTATGAGTCATAAAGAAACACAATTCACACAAGTTCACTCAATCAATCCAAATATTAGAGATAGTAAAATATAAATCAGGGGTGTGGGTGGGACAGGACAAAGAAGTACTCAGGTCATGTTAACCCAAGCTATGTGAACTGAGCCAGGCAATGATACAATATATCACTAAAGAAAACAGGCTCCAGGCAGACATGTAGCTATAAGGAGTAATAAAAACATGGAGGAGTTAATTATGCTTGGAAAGTAAGAACGATATCCAGTAATCACTTTAATCCACCATGATTTCCTCCCCAGTGGGGGATGATGAATAATATAAGTACTGAACTGATGATAGGGTTGGATGAATATGTTGACTCATTGGTTTCTTTATGAGTCAACATGTCCATGACCACTGCTCTCGACTGCATCCATTATTCAAATCCCACCATTCAGACATTGAATGCACAGAGACCTCAGCCTGCCATGTGGCCTCCAGTTACTCTCAGTAAATAATTAATAAGAATCTACTCTCTCTTTCTCTAATATCAGCAGTGAAATTTGACAGAGCAAGAGGTGTGCACTCAGGAAAGCAAACATACACAAGTGAATTTGGACAAAAAAAAAACGATCATGACAAATGAATCCTAAATGGAGTTATGATATAGCTAAAAGATCATACATTAAGCTCCATCCGTTTTTAAGATAATTAATAATAAATTCCCATCACTCTACATTAGTCAGAAAGCTGCTTTACAGAATGTGGATTTATAGCCCTACTGAGCAAACCAAATTATGAAAATCCTGAAAGGAACCAGACTCAAAAAGGAACAAATCCTTTAAGAAGAGATAAATCCTAACTTTATACAGCTATATAAGAATAAAAGCAAATAGTATTTAAAGTTCTTAGTATTCTGTTTTTAAAGTGGTTCTTAAGTACAACTCAACAGTATCCTGGTAGCTTGTATTTACCCACTGAAGAAAGTCTTAAATCCAAGCAAAATCTTTAAGATATTCACATGGAATCACCTACAGTAGTAGAAATCACCAAGCACAAGAAGAGTATTGGACTGTACAGGGTGAAAAGAACCACAACAGAAGAAGTGTGTCAGGAACAGGCAGTAGTATTTACAGGTCATTTCACCTGAACCTTAAATAGTTCCTAATCCACTTGATATATCATACATCACGTTCCCCCTCACACTATGGTAGGAGTAATAGCAGCTGCTGCACTTTTTTTAGCACAAGAGACCAGGAATTCAGCATTCATGCATAAAACTCAGGCAGATCAGTAACAGATGCTTACTGAGCTGAAGCTGACTTTTGTATATCCAGCAAAACATACAGAGTTGATGTGTATGATGAAATGTTACAAGTTGTTGTAAAGTTTACTTTGTGCACAGTAACATTGTCATACTGGAACAGGTTTAGGTCTCCTAGTTCAATTGAATGGAAGATTTAATGTTCGTGTATTCAAAGACATCCTAAATAATTGTGTACCCCCATAGTTTGTGGTAACACTTTGGGGAAAAACCCTACAGTACATGACTGGAAAAGTCAAGTGTCCCAATACTTTTGTCCATATAGTGTATTTGAAAAGAGTTTCTGAAAACTGTATTATGCTGCCCTTTTACTACATACATCTACTGCTTATGCACAGTGTACACTGCAGTTATATTATGTACAATAGATAGATAGATTGAGAGATAGAAACTCAATAGTAGTCATTGCTTGAGTGATTGCTTGAGTGAGTGCTGGGCTCCTTAAAACTTTGAAGTGCAGTTTTAAAATAGTAAAGTTCATTTCTTTTCAGTATATATATTTTATTTCCTTATTTTCAGTGTTGTAGTGTGCAGTAATCACGAGTCAAAGAGCGATGTAACCCTGCTGAGCTTTTATCTTGATCTGCTGAGCTTTTATCTTGAAAAAGGCAGTTTGTACAATTTAGTTTGCCAGGATCGGAGTGAGAGCATTAAGACTTCTTGGAAAGACAGAAAGGGTTTCCAGATAAAAGTCATTAGTCAGCCCTGACCTAAGAGAGTGCACAGACATTAAGAAAGCCGTTTCTCTGTCAGTCTAATTAGAATGGGCTCATGAATATGAGCTGCAGCCCGATTGCCTGGCTACAGTATATGTTTCAGAAAGGCCACTGGGTTTGGCTTTGTAAAGGAAGGGGTAATTCTTCTGCCTAACCTTTACATTCCTAACATTAGAGACACAAACATTAAAGATTCAATCAACGATTAAAAAGTACTTGCTGTAATTAATCGTAGCTGCTGACCTTTTGGAATAAAATAACATTCAATAAAAGAGAGAGAGAGAGAAAGAGAAAGAGAGAGAGATGCAGAAGGCTATAAACCTGTAGTCCTCATCTAAACTCACTCTGAAAGATGTGATGTACAGCATGTTGCACAGCTTCTAATAGCATATTGAGGATTCTATATAAGAAATATAAGAGTTCAGACCCATGTTGCTGGCTCTTTGTTGCTTCATTCAGCAATGAAGCAATTCCATACCCACATTCCCTAAAGCCATTGCTCTAAATCCTCACAATCTCCAAAAAAAATCCAAACTGGAAGTTCAGTACCACTTTGGTCCTTTTGAAACGAATTTGGATTAGGCCAATGAGATTCCTGAGCTGTACAAATAGAGAGCCACAGGGCAGAAACACCATGCTTAATTTGATTATTTGACTGATCCTCTGGTTAGGGCTCTGTTCACTGTATACAGAGAGGATACCACAACCCTCAATCATGCGGTCAACAGAAATCCGATTTGCAGAGTAAATGAATTTTGTATAATAGATCGTCTTGTCCATGCACTCAATATTTAGCTTTTACAATAACTACAGCAAGCAAGAATGAAAGAGATGATGACTTTCATGCAAACTTTTGAAACTGAGAAAGGATAATGATAAATATGATTAAATTTGAAGACCCAGTGTGCAATACGATCGTTTATATGTCAGTATTTGTTAAGAACTATGATTGTAAATGAATCATTAGAAGGAAAAAAATTTGCATTTCTTTAACTATTCTTTGGCCAGAAGAGGTGGCAAGTAATGAAGTACAAATATTTCGTTACTGTACTTTTTTCAGACAACATTTTTCTTTCGCTCGTTACATTTTTACACAAATATCTGTACTTTCTACTTCTTACATTTTCGAAACAGTCTCCTTACTTTAGTTTTAATCTATTTGGTGAAATGTAGATATTTTTTCTTCTCAATGCGCGCTTTTTTTAGCCGATTAACTGATTTCTTGTCATTGCGTGCCCTTTTCAATCTACCACTGGTGTATCTTTCCTGGCTCTTACACACCACAGACGCAGACTAGTTTATGAACAAACAGTGAGCAAGACAGATGGCAACAAGAACTATGGGGTTAATGTAATGAGACAGAGGGAGTCAGCGATGTGAACATGACTGAGAACAGAGACATTCCTGATCACCTGATCATCATCATCATCATCTTTTTTCTGCTTATGTTCTATATGTTTTTTGTTTTGTGTTAATATATTAATTGGGGCTGTCAAAATGCAAATTAATTTTAATGGCACTAATTTTATTAACATGTGATTAATGCAGCGCGCTTTTATGTTTGACCATTTTTATTAAAAAAATTAATAAATAAATATAAAAGAGGCAAAATTAAAACCTTCAGTGCAATGCCTGTTTATTCATGATGTCCTTTCTTTACTCAGATATAAATAAATAAATGAACTCTGGAAAATAATTTTTAATCACTAAACAATTGTTTTACTGAAGCGCCAAGTCTCAAATCAAGCACTAAAATCTACAGGGGAATTAAGTTGATCAGTCACACCATTAAGTTATGGGAAAGAGTAGTGAAAGTCAGGCTGAGAGAAGAGGTGACCATCTGTGAGCAACAGTATGGTTTTATGCAGAGGAAGAGCACCACAGACGCCTTATTTGCTTTGAGAATGTTGATGGAGAAGTATAGAGAAAGTCAGAAGGATTTGCATTGTGTGTTTGTGGATTTAGAGAAAGCATACGACAGGGTGCCGAGAGAGGAGTTGTGGTATTGTATGAGGAAGTCAGGTGTATCAGAGAAGTATGTAAGACAGGAGGCGGAGCTGGAGGTAGCAGAGCTGAAGATGTTAAGGTTTTCGTTGGGAGTGATGAGGATGGACAGGATTAGAAATTAGTTTATTAGAGGGGCAGAGCATGTAGGACGTTTTGGAGACAAGGTGAGCGAGGTGAGATTGAGATGGTTTGGATATGTGCAAAGGAGGGACATGGGGTATATCGGTAGGAGAATGCTGAGGATGGAGTCACCAGGAAGGAGGAAAAGAGGAAGGCCAAGGAGGAGGTTTATGGATGTGATGAGGGAAGACATGCAGGTAGTCGGGGTGAAAGAGGCAGATGTGGAGGACAGTGGGGTATGGAGACGGATGATCCGCTGTGGCGACCCCTAATGGGAGAAGCCGAAAGAAGATTTGTACACACTCATAATAACAAAACGCTGTACTTTTGTAAAATAAAGAAAACAGACAGGGGCACTTTCTGCCGTCTCTCTTCACAGACACATAAAAAAACAACCTGAATCTCAATGAATACTTGCCTCACAGACATAATAAATATACGAATAGAAAGTTCAAAATTTCCTCTTCGAGGAGCCATTGGAGGTAGTAACACGAGCTGTTGCCAAACTCGATATCGAGTGGCTGGCCAATCAGCAGACAGCTTGCCCATTCAGTTAGCTTGACGAGCACTGTCTGCAACCCAACACTGCCTTCAGGTCGGGTTCTGCCTTTCTTCCCGGACCTGCACACCGAGGTGTCCTGGCCCTGGGCTTAGCCTTACTCGGCCTGCCTCTTCAGTCCTAAGGTCTATATTCCAATATAGTCGGACTGAATGAGTGTGGTTATGGGACCCTAAAGACCCCAGCACTGCCCACCAAGCCCCTTTGTACTACCTCGGCGCTGGTGGGCACGACTTATGCATTAGCAGGTCAAGCGGCAGTATGTCTGCACACCATGGCTGTGCTGCAGGCCTACCAGGCTGATCTGCTACGAGAGTTAGACATGGGGGACACCTCGGGCGGTCAAGAAGTCAGAGAGCTTCGCTGTGCTACAGACCTAGCTCTTAGGGCAACAAAAGAGGCCGCTAGGGCCATTGGCCAGTCCATGGCCACTCTGTTGTCTACCGAAAGTCACCTTAATGCAGTCCTTGATAGGTTCCAGAAGGTCAAATAACAGTCGGCAGCGTTCCAGTGCTTCCTCGCACGTTGCTCTCTTGGGGCTGCTCGGAAGGTGCTTCCCCAACCCCAACCTCAACCCAGCACCTCCAGGCACAGAGAGTTGCAAAGATAGAGCATTTCCACTCACACTCCGCCTGCTAGGGATCCTGTGACGCTCGGAGATGACGGATTTGAGGACTGTCATCTTTAAAAGAAGGGCATCGGCCAAGAAGTCCTGATATCAGTATATGGTGCCCGCCCCTCCCGCCACGCTATCCATTGGACTGATTACAGAAGCGTTCCCAAAGAGTTGTTGATGCAGTGGCTTGTTTCAGGGTCCTCCGGGAAATATAGTAACATATGTAAACTGGAGACGTTCCGTTTGGTGTATTTATGATTTACATAATTTAAAACACCATAATTACTTCAAAACATTTACAAGAATAATATTGTCTTCATACTCTATGTTGAGTATGGTTTCGCTAATAATAAACATACATTTGCATAAAGCATCAACATTAAAGCAACAAAACAGAAAAATATGCGATTAAATATTTGAATCGATTGACAGCCCTAATATTAATGCGAGGTCCAATTACCAAAATGACACTAAAACAGGTAGTATTAATGGCTACTTTTTACTAAAGAGTAAAAAAGTATGGTCAGTACTCAAAACATGAGTATCTGTACTACTACTCAAGTGAAGGATGCACATGTCTCTCCTTTCACAGTAACAGTGCTAGAGCACTGTTGGTTTATCGATCAACAGCGCCCCGCAAGGTTGGTGGTTCAATCCCTGGCATCGCCAAGGAAAAATTTTATTTCTCTTTTGAAATCTAATAGTTTGTCTAGTTTATGAAATTAAACTGTAAATCTATTTGTTAATTAAAGAGACCTGTTTAAAAGATTGCTTTATTTCTTTGTCTTTTTTTTAAAGACTTGTTTGGCCTAATTTTAATATGAGTTACATGGTGTTGAAATACAGGAAAAGAAGCCAATTTGGTTCATTAGGCACATTGACTGCTTGCAGACAGGAGAAGAGATAGCTCAGTCGCTAAGGTGTTGGTTTACCGATCAGCAAGTCCCAACAAGGTTGGGGGTTCAATCCCCCGCATTGCCGATGAAAATTTTTTATTTCTCTTTTGAAATCTAATAGTTTGTCCACTTTGTGAAATTAAACTGTAAATCTATTTGTTAAGTAAAGAGACCTGTTTAAAAGATTGCTTTATTTCTTTGTCTTTTTTTAAAGACTTGTTTGGCCTACGTTTAATATGAGTTACATGGTGTTGAAGTATAGGAAAAGGAGCCATGTTGGTTCATTAGGCCCATTGACTGCTTGCACAAGGGTGGACGAGATAGCTCTGTCGGTAAGGTGTTAGTTTACCAATCAGCAGGTCCCCACATGGTTGGGGGTTCAATCCTGGGCATTGGCGAGGAAAAGTTTTTATTTCTCTTTTGAAATCTAATAGTTTGTCTACTTTGTGAAATTAAACTGTAAATCTATTTGTTAATTAAAGAGACCCGTTTAAAAGATTGCTTTATTTCTTTGTCTTTTTTTCGAAAGACCTGTTTAAAAGATTGCTTTATTTCTTTGTCTTTTCCGAAAGACTTGTTTAAAAGATTGCTTTATTTCTTTGTCTTTTTCGAAAGACTTGTTTGGCCTACTTTTAATATGACTTACATGGTGTTGAAGTATAGGAAAAGAAGCCAATTTGGTTCATTAGGCACATTGACTGCTTGAGCAATGGAGAAGAGATAGCTCAGTCGGTAAGGTGTTGGTTTACAAATTAGCAAGTCCCCACAAGATGGGTTTTTTTTATTTCTCTTTTGAAAGCTAATAGTTTGTCTACTTTGTGAAATTAAACTGTAAATCTATTTGTTAATTAAAGAGACCTGTTTAAAAGATTGCTTTATTTCTTTTTTTTTTTTAAAGACTTGTTTGGCCTACTTTTAATATGAGTTACATGGTGTTGAACTATAGGAAAAGAAGCCAATTTGGTTCATCAGGCACACTGGCACATTGACTGCTTGCACAAGGGAGAAGAGATAGCTCAGTCGGTAAGGTGTTGGTTTACCGATCAGTAAGTCCCCACAAGCTTGGGGGTTTAATCCCCCGCTTTGCCAATGAAAATTTTTTATTTCTCTTTTGAAATCTAATCGTTTGTCTACTTTGTGAAATTAACTTGTAAATCTATTTGTTAATTAAAGGGACCTGTTTAAAAGATTGCTTTATTTCTTTGTCTTTTTCGAAAGACTTGTTTGGCCTGCTTTTAATATGAGTTACATGGTGTTGAAGTATACTTCAACACATGGTGTTGAACTATAGGAAAAGAAGCCAATTTGGTTCATTAGGCACATTGACTGCTTGCACAAGGGAGAAGAGATAGCTCAGTCGGTAAGGTGTTGGTTTACAAATCAGCAAGTCCCCACAAAATGGGTTTTTTTTATTTCTCTTTTGAAATCTAATAGTTTGTCTACTTTGTGAAATTAAACTGTAAATCTATTTGTTAATTAAAGAGACCTGGGGGGTATTCCAGAAAGCAGGTTATGTGACATACCTGGGTATGTTTAAGGGTAAGTTCGTGGATAACCTCAACTTTCGGTTCCAAAAACGGAGGTAACTTTCTGGGTATGTATGTAACCATAGCAACTGACTCTCTGAAGATAACCTGCTCGGGAGCAGGTTATGTTTCAGTGTAACTTCGGCGTGCCCTTTTGATGAGGATCCTGTGGACGTAGAAGCACAAATGATACGAGGTTTTGTTCGTCGGGAGAGGGTTATAAGACCGCGTATTGATGTGTTTGCATACCCTAATGAATATTTAAAAGAGCGTTATCGTTTTTCAAAAGATTCGTTAGTTTATCACGTCTTTTAAAACCGCATATCGCAAATGTGACAAACCGTGTGGGCGATTCAGAGCATGTGGGAAAGGCAACTGTGTGTAGAGCCGTTCGTACAGTATGTCTGGCACATACACATATATATATATATTTATATATTTAATATTTAGTCATATTATTTATATCTATACATGTATTCATTATGCGCACACACACTTTATACTTCCATAACTTTCTGTTTCAGGGTTTCCAAATGTAATTGGGTGCATTGATGGCACTCACATTCCTATTAAAGCTCCACCAATAAATGAGGGAGACTGTGTTAATAGGAAATCAAGTCATAGTATCAATGTGCAGGTAACAACTTAATTTTTTCCCTTCTTAAAATCATTAAAGTCATTACTTTTTCCACCAACTAGGTAATATGTGAGGCAACCCAAATCATTACCAATGTCGAGGCAAAATGGCCAGGATCTGTGCATGATGCCAGAATTTTCCGCGAGTCATCATTATGCCAGACATTTCAGCAGGGTATGTTTTACTTTATACAATTGTTTTTTTTTTCCTTTTTACTATATTTGTGTTGTACACTTCAATCATTACAGGACAGTACAATGGTTACTTGCTGGGGGACAGAGGATACCCTTGTCTGCCCTATTTAATGACACCCTACCCTGAACCTGAGCCTGGACCACAGACACGGTTTAACCTGGCTCACAGCCGAACACGGGCCAAGGTGGAGATGACTATAGGGATCCTCAAATCTCGGTTTCAGTGTCTGCGTGGGCTCCGGGTTAGTCCAGAGAGGGCATGCGACATTATAGTGGCTTGTGTTGTGCTTCACAATATTGCCACTATAAGAGGAGAGAGCCACCCTCCTTGTATTGAGGAACACACACACACACACACACACACACACACACACACACACACACACACACACACACACATATATATATATA
>JAAIIK010000066.1:2763341-2772137 GCA_014706435.1 Silurus glanis | reverse complement strand
ACACACACACACACACACACACACACACACACACACACACACACACAGCTGATGTTCCTGTATATAAAAAGCTTTTCTTAGAATGTCTTAGAATGAATGCATTAAATAGCATAAAATATTTCCTTCACTGGAACTTGGAGATCCAAACCTGTTCCAGCAAAGCCAGCACCATGAAGATATGCTTTACCTGGGTTGCAGTAGAAGATCTTGAGTGGCCTGCTATAGAACTCTGACCTCAACTTAATGTAAGGCTGAAGGCATGACTATACTAACTCCCTTGTAGCTGAATGATCACAAATCACCACTTCAAAATCTTGTGGAACTTGATGTGGCATCTTAACATCTTTAATGGAGGTTATTATAACAGCAACTGGGGACTAATTGTGGAATGGCATGCTCAAAAAGATAAACATACCAATCTCATGGTCAGGTGTCCACAAACATTTGTCTATATAGTGTGTACATACATATGTACAGGTCTATATACAGAATACCAGTCAAAATTTAGGACACACCTTCTGCTTCAGTGTTAATCTTTTCTTTTTATTATTTTTAATACTGCACATTAATAATGAAAACATCCAAACTATGAAAGAACACGTATGGAATTATGTAGTTAACATAAATGTGTTAAACATCCAAGAATATGTTTCATATTTTAATAATTGAACTAATATAACTTAGTAATTTACCATTATGTTGTTTGAACAGAATCTGATCAGTAATGCTATCTTTACCTGGATAAATTGAGAGGCTACAAAATGGAGAGCGTGAAGCCGACAGAAATAAATGAATATCATTGGCTCACCTATCAGTAGTCTCTCTTCAATTAGAGGGAGAAAGCTTTTGGCCTCGGGGTTGTCTGGTTCATAAATAAGAACTAAAAGACAATAAAAAGGAAACAAAACAAAAAGAATGCAGAAAAGTGTGTGAGATTACTTTGGTCAAAGGAAACATAAAATAATGCAATAAAACGGAGTTACTGTTTGATCAATGTGCACATTTACTGCCTAAAAATCATTTTTTATTAACTAAAATAATCAAACCTAAACAAGCAAAGAAATGACTTAGTCGCAGTGAAGAGGTGTGGTCTCTGTACTTGACATGAAAAATCCTACACCTCCTTCACTGAGAATGACAAACACTGAGGCCACACCTCCATCACTGAGGCCACACCTCTTTTACTGAGAATGACAAAAAGGCCACAGCTCCATCATTGTGGCCACACCTCCTTCACTGAGAATGAAAAACACAAAGGTCAGACCTCCTTCACTGAAAATGACACAGAGGCCACACCTTCACTGAGAATGACAAACACAGAGGACACACCTTATTCACTGAGAATTACACAGAAGCCATGCCTCCTTCGCTGAGGCCACACCTCCTTTACTGAGAATGGCACAGAGGCCACACTTTACTTAGAATGACAAACACTGAGGCCACACCTCCTTCACTAAGAATAACACAGAGGCCACATCTCCTTCACTAAGGCCACATCTCCTTCATTAAGAATGACCCAGAGGCCACACCTCCTTCACTGTGTACACGCTTTCCTCACTGAGAATGACCAACACTGAGGCCACACCTCCTTTCCTAAGGCCACAGCTTTTTCACTGAGACCACACTTCCTTTACTATGAATGACCAACACTGAGGCCACACCTCTTTCACTTAGAATTACATTGAGGCCACACCTTCTACACTAAAGCCACAGATTCGTCAATGAGAACCACACTGAGGACAACAACCACTTCACAGGGAATAAAAAACTGAAGCCAAACTTCCTTCACAATGACTGGAAAATATAGAGGCCACACTTCTTTCTTGTAAAATATATAACAGACACAGCTCCTTCACTGGGAATTACAAACACAGACCTTCTTTACTGGGAATACCAAACACCAAGGCCACACCTCATTCACCGTAACTGATATACAAGGCCACACCTCCTTTACTGTGACTGACACAGAGGCCACACCTACTTCACTAGGAATAATAAATACAGAGGCCACATCCCCATTCACCATAACTGACATTAACAAAACAAACAATCTCGGATAATTTCATGTGATAAACATGCAGTCACTCTCACTCATTTGGCAGAGTTTCTGGGCGAGTGTGTACTTCTTTTCCATTACCGCCTTTAGGAACTAAAAGTGAACATACACACAAAACACACAACACACACTTCAGTCATCAGCTTCTTACAATGGGTAAAGCTAATGTAGGCAGCAAGTATACACGTGTCTGACCTCTGCAAGCAGCTCGATGGGAGCGTGGAAATCAGCAGTTTCCTCTTCTTCATACTCTTCTTCATAATTGCTCCTTGCCTCGTTTTGGCTTTGGCCAGTTCCACACTTTGGCACTGGAAGGTTTCGGGGCACCTGGACTACAGGTTCATGCACACACTCTGAACTTCCAGTCTTTTCTTCTGCAAAACACGAGACACCTTACTATAGACATCAACACAATTGCATTAAGATGAAACCAGGAGATGACACAACTCAGATCTGCTGTTACAGAAAATCAAGCAACCAAATAAAAATTGAGAGCTGAAAAGTGTTGTTAGTAGTAGTTCTTTGTGTACCTAAATGCTCACCTTCCAAGTATGACAGAGTAAAATGGGCTTAAATACCTGTACCACCAGGAGCAGAGTGTTTTGGTGATCTTTTTTGTCTGTGCATCATCATGTCTGCTGGTGCTGGAGCCTGTAAACCAGCCTGCTTCTCGCTCCTGGTATAGAAGATTGTAAAAATGTAATGGAGTTAAGAATGAGTGCCGTCGGCAGCCACGCTACATAAAACACGGCGCATACATGAGAGGAGACAGGAACGCATCGTGCTATTTCTCATCCGTGCGAGACACAACATACTGAATACAGCCAGGCACAAAAAACTGAGCTTTATGGAATATATAATTAGATTTAATTAGGTGATGGGCATCATAGTCTCAGATATACTATACAATATAATACAAGCCCTAATTCCAAAAAAAGTTGTGACACTGTGTAAAATGTAAAATAAAAACAGATTGCAATGATTTGCAAATCTCATAAAGCCTTATTTCATTCACAATTTAACAAACCAAAAAACATACTGAGAATATATCAAAAATTGTAAAGAAAAACTAAAGTCATTTGGAATTTGATTTGTTTTAAAAAAGTAAGGACAGGCCCATGTTTACCACTGTGTAGCATCATGTCTTCTTTCCATATACATCTTGGAACTGAGGAGACCAGTTGCTTAAGTTTTGGTTGAGGAACGCTGTCCCATATACCTCTGATACAGGATTCTAGCTGCTAAACAGTCCTGGGTCTTCTTTGTTGTATTTTTCGTTTTATAATGCGCCAAATGGTGCAAGGTCTACGCTGCAGGCAGGCCAGTTCAGCCCCCGGATTCTTCTACTATGACGTCATGTGATTGTAATAGACGCGGTTAGCATTGTCTTGCTCAAATATGCAGGGCCTTCCCTAAAAAAAGACAAGTTCTGGATGGCAGCATTTGTTGCTCTAAAGCCAGTATATACCATTCAGCATTGATCGAGCCTTTCCAAATGTGCAAGCAACCCATTTCACAGGCACCATACACCTCATGAAGATTATGGACCTTTGAAGAAGTAGATGCCGAACTCGCAAACATCCCGAACCATCTAGAGACGTACCAGTGCCAATTGGATCCCGCTACATGTGTGGAGTTTTGACATTGGACCTCCTGGAGTGTTTAAAGGCTCTGGCATGGAGAAGCTGGTGCTGGATCTGTGATGATCACAAATGTTGACCTCAGTAGCTCCTAGTTTTATAACCATAAAGACTGTATAAGACTGTAGAAAGAACATTACTCATAATCTTATACTCCAGTACTCATGTTAGTTCTCTCTCTCCAGTGTTCTGTATTGTTAAAAGATTTATGATCAAACTCTTGATGTCACCCAAATGAGGATGGGTTCCCCTTTTGAGTCTAGTTCCTCTCAAGGTTTCTTCCTCATAACATCTTAGGGAGTTTTTCCTTGCCACAGTCGCCACGGCTGCTCATCAGGGATAAATACACACCATTCACCTTAACTGTTGATTTCTGTAAAGCTGCTTTGAGACAATGTCTGTTGTGAAAAGCGCTATAGAAATAAACTTGACTTGACTTGACATACCATCAGAGATGAGATGCGACTTTTTTAACCAAGCGCTGATAACAAGCCAGATAGTCCTTTTCTTCTTTAGTCCGGAGGACGGGGTGTCCATTATTTCCAAAAAGAAATAAAAATTTTGATTCGTCTGACCACAAAACAGTTATCCACTTTGCCTCAGTACATTTTAAATGAGCTTTGGCCCTGAGTCAATATTGGAATTTCTGGATCATGTTCACGCATGCCTTCCTCTTTGCATGATTAAGATTAAAACTGCGTTTATGGATTGTCTGTATTCACAGGCAATGAGTTCTGGAAGTGTTAATGAGCCCATGCAGTGATTTCCATTACAGAATCATGACTGTTTTAAATGCAGTGCCATCTGAGGGCCTGAAGAGCATGGGCATCCAATATTGATTTTCGCTCTTGGACAGAGATTTCTTCAGCTTCTTTGAAACTTTTGATGATATTATGTACGGGAAATGATGAGATATTTAACTGTTTATGTTGATGAATATTATTCTGAAATTGTAGACAATTTAAACAATTTGTAGACATTTCACAGATTGGTGAAGTTCTGCCCATCTTTACTTCGGACAGACTCTGCCGCTTTAAGATACACTATTTATACACAATCATCCTACTTAATTACTTCGTCCAGACATTTTTTGACGTGTTGCAGCCATTAAATTCAAAATGGCCTTTGTTTAACATTTCCTCAGTTTAAACATCTAACTTGTTTACTATGTTCTATTGTTTATGAGATTTACAAATCATTTCATTTTATTCAGTGTTCCATTGTGGTTGTATACATTTAGTACTTATTATATATTATACTGCAAAGAAATAATATTACTGATAGTACTTATATAATAAAGAATAGCTGTTAATATTATACACCTTTTTATTTTACAAAAACAACAGTCATGCTTCAAATCATTTCTATGGCATTCAACATACCTTGATGGTGTGTGGTTGATGTTAGTTTTTTTAAAGCTGCTCTCCAGTTCTGAGACAAGCTCTGGATCCAGCGTGACCCTAAATTGAATATATGTATATAAAGTTACAAAATATAAAAACAGCCTTATTTTATTGACCATAAATCTGTTCAGCAGATGCAACCAATTCCAGTCGGAGTGTGGAAAAACATGGTGGGAAACACAATCTGTCTGGCTTTTAGTGAGTGTTTGTTGATTAAAGACAGAATAAATTATGTTTAGTCTGTTTGTCATCTAATGGGAGTGACAAGGGGTTGAGACAGATGCAAAAATCCAAACTGTGATCCAAAGTTGTAAACAGAAACCAGGCCCTGGTCAGGGGGGCGACAACCAACCAACAAAAAAACCAAGGAAATACACTGAACATTACTTTGCAAATGGAAAGTGGGGTATAAATACACAAAACAGTCAATGTTTAGATTCAAAACAAACGACTGCAATAAGTCACATGACAAAAACAACCACTAGCAAGACAAGGGGAGAAGACAGGACATGAATTACAATTAAAAAAAAAAACACTACATGAACATGAAAACTCAGAAGTGCACCGTAGTCCTGCTATCAGATAAGAGGAGGATAATACTGTATATTCCATCTAAACCTTTCGAATGATCATTATGTTTTATTTCATAAAGCTAACTAGCTAAACTATACATAAACAGTCCACATGTACACATTTAAGTACTAATATTTAAACCTAATCTGGATCTTGGATAAATTGATAACAATCCAGTATTAATCTACAAAATAAGGTTCTTAGGTATTTTTCCTCATGAATAAGTTTTATTTATTTATTTATAAAACAAATTCTGTTCGTGTTGTTTAGTCACAAAGCAAAAATAGATGATTGTAATCATTTTCATTTTAAAACCTTAATACCAGGAGGGGACCAGTCAACATGATGAGAATGGGCTCCTCAAAGACATGGAAAAACACGAGTCCCTAAGCTGCCGATGTTGGGCCCTTGACCAAGGCCCTCAACTCTCTGTGCTCCAGGGTTGCTCAATAAGGGCTGACCCTATGCTCTGATAGAGTTCCCACATTGGTAAATTTTACATCATTGTTTTCCCCCTTTGTGTAGAAGAAAACTATGTGAATTTTTCTTTTTGCCTATATTTCCTATTTTATCTATAAATGAGCAACAAGTCATTTTCTGACTAATGATTTGTTGTTAAGACCATTAAAACTGTTATATTCTGCCTCTTGGGGCAGATTTTTTTTGCCCAGGATATAGTGTAAGTCTCAGGGTGTCCTAAAAAAAAACAAACAAAAGACACAGTAGATTTTTGTTCATGTTGTTTATGAATTACAAAACAAAATGAAGAGGTTGTAGGATAAATCTGTATTTTAAACTCAGTCAATGGAGTTGAGGAAAAAAACAATTTCATTGTTCCATTGGAACAGTTCTATTCAGTGTAGAAACTGTAATCAATAATTGTAATCAACGTGAACCCACATTGCTAAATTTTACATCATTATTTACCTTTTGCCCGTTTTTTTTGCCCAGAAGTGTAGCTTAAAGTCTCAGAGTGTCCTAAACCACAAGAAAGCCTACAAGACATCACTTGTACTACTGTAGGTACATACTTAGATAGATATTTACTAAAAGATTTTGGGTACGATTAGACTTCCATAGCATAACTGAGATTTGCAGCTCCAGTGCAAAACAAACAAACTGTTAAAACAATACAGAAAAAAAGGCTGTTTCTTCTGTTTCTTAAAAAAAAATACAAATAAAAAAAAGATAAATCCTTTAAAAGCAATAAAAAAATCCAACAATATATCTCACCTGTCCACATTTCCTGTGTCACATCTTCTCCCAGTGATCTCTGATGGCTGTTGTCCCTGTGATCGTGTGCTCCGTTTGGGTTTCTGAGCCCTTAATGGGGTACGTATAAAAAAAAAAAGTAAACATGAAAATCATGAAAAACCAAAACATTATACACGGCCATAATTCGGAGGCAACGAACGAATACGATTGTAAAAAAAAGAAATAGAATGTGCAAGTTGAAGACTATTTTTAATGAGTATTTAAATCATTCTAAGAAATAAAATAAAAAATCTTATTATTTATAATCATGTGGACCTTTTTTTAAAACACAGAAAGAAACAAAGTGGAGGGGGAAAAAAACAGGTTTATAAATGGGAGGGGCATACACAAAAACTAAAAAGGGCAATAAACCAATCGAGATATTTCTAGACAACTAACACACAAACAGACCTCCGTATTTTAAAACACTGACTCTTTAAATGATGAATTAATTTTATATAAAAAAATAATAATCACAGGCCTATATTAATATACTTGGCTATTAGTGATGGCTGGATGGCTGAATGGATGATTGGATGGATGGATGGATGGATGGTTTTTATCATCCCAGAGTCCCAAATCACAAATTTACAGTACAAATACATTATAAATGAAATATATCATGAAAAATAAATATATGGCTATATTATATAGATAAAAGTATTGGGACACCTGAATTTTTCATCCTTATATGCTTCAAACCTCGAGGGACACAATTGTATTGTAGGACGTTTTTGGATATGGTAGAATTACATTTTCCATTCACTTGAACTAGAACATCTAAACCTCTAATAAGTAGACTGGAACTCCTTGCTATTACATAAGTAATAACAGAAACTTCTTTCACATGTGTTCCACATCAAATGCAAATATAAATGGATAAAAACAGAACGTGATGACTTTTACGAGATAGAAAACGGTATTCCGATTTCTTTCTTTGTGTGTATGGGGAATATCACGTGTCATGACGTGCTCTAATAGGAAATCAATCCACGATAGTAGCTCTGCTTCAACACACCATCCTGTGATGAGTAATTTCCGATCTGAGAACCATTTGGTGATGAACAGGACTCAAAGACATGCAATCAGTAAAAATATTGAGCACTGTTCGGGACTTTTCCATCAGGAACGTCTGTATTGTTTACAACATTAATTCAACCAAGAAGATATGAAGACGTGAGAATTTATACATTTAAATTTATAAATAAATGCTGGAAAAACAATGGCCTGGAGTGTGTGTCTGCAATAAACACACTTGGAGAAATTGTATATATAAGATTATGGGTGAAACCTACTGTGTTTTGGTTGGGACTGATTTATTTGCTGGTGCATCTGTCGAAAAAGGAGAATGTACAAGAGAGAACAGGAAATGACACAAGTATCCACAAACATTATTACTATTATATAATCAGTTGATTTTGACACACATATATAGCTGTCATACTACAAATTATTTGCTTTAATGCTTCATTTAGTCCATTTAACTACACACAGAGCACTGTGTTTCCCCACGGACCACTTTTACTGACGCACCACCCACTAATCACTGGAGCGCTTTGGACAGGTAAACACTATGGAAGCCCGTTTCCAGCACATAAAAAAAAACTGTTTGCCTAATTCCAACTTTTTTTCCTCACACTTCAGGTTTTTCGAACAATTCCGACTTAATTTCTCGCAATTCAAAGATTTTTCTTTCAATTCTGACTTTTTTCCTCGCAATTGAGCTTTATTTCTCGCAATTCCACATTTTTTTTAGCCAATCGGCCAGCGTAAAGTTGTCCTGCCAGAAAACTTTACACATTGAAAATTAAATCAATCGTACAATCGATAGAATCACATGGTATCAAAATAAATTCGGAATTGCGACAAA
>JAAIIK010000066.1:2743214-2757123 GCA_014706435.1 Silurus glanis | reverse complement strand
GAGAGAGAGAGAGAGAGAGAGAGAGAGAGAGAGAGAGAGAGAGAGAGAAGAGAGAGAGAAGAGGGGTGACAGGAAGAGAAGGATATGGATTATTATGTGTCCTTATTGTTGTATGAAAGTTAAGGACAAGAAACACAGTGATGAATCGCCCCGTTTGGACTTCTACAATAACAAACCAAACACACTCATGTTTTTCCTTTCTTCGTACCCACAGTGATGTTTAACACATTCCCAAGTTTCACATCTTTCGGCAGCTTCACGAAAAAGCTCAAAAGATTCCCACATGCCGAGCTCATTTGTTTGGTCTTTCTGCACTCATCTAACCATCTGGACTGGGTTTAGGTTCAGTGACTCGGGATGTCAGGAGATAAAAAATGTAACGTGAATCTCCTAATTTGCTTGGAGGATAAAGAACTTAAGTAGCAAACATGGATAACATCGCATTAATAGAGGATTTGTGACCAGATATGGACATTTAAATGAAATGGAAGATGAAGAATAGATGAGGAAGGAAAAGAACAGGAAGCTGTGCCCATATAAGAAAAATGAGGGTATAAAACGAGACAGCAACATTTATATCTATGCAGATAAACATAATATAAACATCATTTATTCACCTCTGGAATTTGTTTCATTTTAGTCAGGACTTAAAAGCAAATATTGGTTGAAATATTTAAATTATATATATATATATATATATAAATATTTTTTTTACATTAAAAAAATATAACTGCTATGAGTTGTAGCACTGTAAATAAGGTGTTCGCTTAGTGGTTACGAGATCGGACTTTTAATTTGAAGGTCGATCCGAGAGTCACCAAGCTGCCAATGCCGGGCCCTTAGAGCAAGGACCCTAACCCCATATTTGCTCAGTTGTAAAAATGAGATAAATGTTAGTTGCTCTGGATAATTATGTCTGCCAAATGCCATAAATGTATCTATAAATAACACTCCAGGCCAACTGGGTATTTGGGTCACAACCTTGAGTGGTAGCTCAGTGGTTAAGGCATTGGCCTATAGCTCGGAAAGTCATAAGTTCAAATCCAAGGACCACCTAGATGCCACTACTGGTTCCTTCAGCAAGGTTCCGTAAATGTAGAAATTTGTCCATGGTTTTGTCCTCACTTTTGACTTCATTAGGGGCGTCATGTAATAAAAACAGAAATGTATTCAAGAGCATAGCTTGTAAACACAAAACAAAACTATGACCATGGAAGATAATGGATGCTGTAAAAGTTGAGGTTATATCTTCTGTCACAAGGAGCATATGTAAGTGCTAAGCGACAGTCATGTGACATGCAGGAGCTGATGGGACAAGAAAGCAGTTAATTGCTTTTTATAAAACAATCCTATATTTGGTCAGATCCCTCACTTTATTTTCACCTACGCATGCCACAATCCCACTATTGTAGCATTCTTTAAATGAATGAATGATCTAGTAATATTAAGATATCACCGTTTATACTGCAAACATCTGGCTTCTTTAGAAAAAAGCCTGATTTATAGCTATTCGCATGCGGTTTTACTGCAAAGATGACTCACAAGTATTTGATCATTCGGACAAACTGATCCCACCCTAATATAACTTTTTACTATCCTGGATCTCAGAAATCCTATTCATGTCAAGCCAAGAGTCACACTGCACATAAGGATCACAATTAAACAAACAATGATGGACAGAAGGGTTGTGTGTCCTGGCCTGGGAAGAAAAAGTTTTTTTTTTATGTAGTGCTAACAGGATGGAGTTATTCTTTACTGAAATAGGTTTTGCGAACAGAAGGCTTGGGAAGACAAAAAAAAAAACCACACGTTTGACATATTGTACAACGTTGCTGCTACGAGTCATTTGAGGTGTTTTGAGTGGTACGAAGAACATCAGAAGACGATGAGAGACCAGAAAGTAAAAAAAAAACATTTCGGCAAACCAGAGAACTCCACACGATCTCACTTCCGCGCCCACCCTACTCGCCAGATTTGTCTCCTGTGGACTTCTCCCTCTTCTTGAAGATGAAGATCCAGATCATAGGTCACCGTTTTGACACCGTTACGGAAAAACCCAGAATCGCAAAAGCTTGATAGCTTGAAAAGAAGACTTCTAGGACACATCCCAGAAGTGGAAGGAACACTGGGAGCACTGTATTGCTGTTCAACGGGACTATTTTGAAGGTGATAGTGTGGAAACGTACATAAATAAAGAAGTAAACAGAGCGAGTCTCGAACCCCACAAATGTAAATGTAAGTTTAAATCCCTGCAATACCAAACTGCCACTGCTGGGGTCTTGATCAAAGCCCTTAACCTTCAGCTGCTCATTTGGATAAATGAGACAACTGCACATTGTTCTGGATAAGAGCGCCTGCTAAACACTGTCAATGTAACGTAAATGGTTTTTATAGTAACAGCTCATACACACTTTCCCGGTTCAGGAAAGACTTAAAACAGATGAGTTTATGCTTCTATATCCAATTGAGAGCCAAATTTCCTTTGAGAGAAAAGGAGATGTCCCTGGCATGGACACAGTGTGTCCTATCATTACTTTCGTTCCAACTATATGTGATTGGATGAGCTAGAGTTGCAGAATATCAGGCAACCTTTTTTTTTTTTTTGGGCCCAATTCCAGACCACAGTGAACAAACCCTGGATTGGGAAACTGGAAACAGTGCACTGTGCCTGCACGGCAAAAACTCCTCATCTAGTCAACACAATCATGTATATACATTTTTTTTTAATTTACTTTATTTTTTTTATCCTTATTTTCTCTTTCTTTTTTTTATGATTAAATTACGGACAGTCGTAAAAAGCATTTCACTGCATGTCGTACTCTGTATGAATGTTTATGTGACAAATAAAATTTTAATTCCAATTTTAATTCTATCCATAAATATCTTTTGGATCTTATTTCAATGATCTTATCTTCTTATCTTTTTAAATTTATTTTAAGAATAAAATACTTCTGCAACAGCAGATTGTGTAAAATGATTATGATTTTTATTTTTTTTATTTTTTTACGTAAAGCTTAATGTTTGTTATTTTACCTGCAAACTGAGGTTAATTACCATCAGAGGCATCATTTGAGATCATTTGTATTTTATTTATTTTTTACTTTATTTTAGCTCTAATAACTGGTTTTAATGTTGCCCAGTAAAACATGCTCAATAATCACACTTGGTACTTGTTGATTAGTATTATTTATTCCAAATGCTTGTTTTATGTCAACCCTAACACATTTATTTACCACTTAATAATACATTTTAAGAGTCTGCAGTATTAAGCCATCACATTCTTTCCAAACATCATCCAGAATTGTTATCATTTTTTGGGACTTTCTTCTTTATGCAAAATACCTATGACTTTTTACTACGTCGTTCTGTAGTTTGATTGTAGTTTCTCATGTTGAATATGTTTCATTGTTCAGTAATGACAAAATACATTCAATAATGTTTTATGCTGCAATAAGTTTTAAGTATTTTGAGAAGCAGCAAGTAATGATTTCGCTTAGTTTTTGCATCGTAACTACTGTGCTACAAGAGAACTTTCATTTGCATAAATAATTGTTTTTGGTCTTGATTTTAATAATAATCTTGTTATTAGTTTAAATGCTTTGTCTGATTTTAAGGCTGAATATATAATGATGACAATTTTTTTCTTCTCTATTCTGTTTTGTAGTAACTGTGGTTTTAAAATCTTTTCACACAAATGAGTAAAAATCTAAATGATTAAAAAATCATTAACAGGCTAGTTTTAAGATAATTAGACTTAATCAACTGCTTGGAACAAGTGTTTTAATGCAAATTTTAGTTTACATTTAGTATTGTTTTAAAGCCTAAATATGTTTTCTTATTTTTTTGAAATCTTACCAAGTGTAATTATGTTACTGCACTGGCAGATAATTTGATTTTCAAGATCAAGATCAAAGAAGAACATTGTTTTAATCCATCTGAGCTTTTTCTAAAAACATGATAAGCAACTGAATGGGAAAAAATATACACACATGCATTATGTTCCATGCTATGTGTAGCCTAAATAAATGAGCAAATTACTGAGGACTTTTTGCTTCCTAATGTCTTCATCGGACGGAACAAACCAATGATGGTGTCAGGTCTTGGGATATCTATCCTTAACAAGACACAGGAAACGATCGATGCAATCACTGCCAAAAGCCGTTGTCGAAACTGCGACATTGATAAACCGCAATTTGCGCGTGGTTTATCGGGTTTTCTGCCATTGTGAAATACAACAAGCATTTCATTTGCTGCTGGTTAAAGCCATTGCTAAATATATATCTCACACACACTCGGGGGGGTTTTGCTGGTTCAGAGAGATTTAAAGGACAGTTGCAATAATGAACAGTTAAGATTGATGGTATTGTCTGAAAAAAAAAAGACAGTGTTTCTGCTTCGTCCCCCATAAACACTTCAACACAAGGCATTGATCGCTGTGAGTGTGTGAGAAAGAAGTGAAGAACATAGTAAGATTGAGAGGATGATGAAGAATGATGAAGACAACCTGAACTCGCACAAGTGGCGTAACTCACTGCATACTGTAGTGAGTAAATCCCGATCATGCAAGGAAGTTGAAATGGCTTGAAAAGAAAAAGGTGGTTGGTTATCAGTGACAGGAGCAAGCTGCTATCAGGATGATGATAATTCTCTGTTGGTCGATAATCATGATTCAAATCCTTCTCTTTCAGGCTGTGCATGATGCCAGAGCTGGATCATTCATGCTGATGCATCTTCTGCACTTGCTGCTGGGGATCCTGTTTGTTGGTCTTGTGGTGGTGTTGGTGGAGTGGTTGATGTGATTAAGGTGATGTCAGTGGAGTTATTGGTGCTTTGGTTTTGGCGGTATTGGTGGAGTGGTTGATGTGGTGTTGGTAGTATTGGTGGTGTTGGTGGAGTAGTTTATGTGGTTTTGGTGATGTTGGAGTGGTTGATGTGATTTTGGTGGTGTTGGAGTGGTTGATATGATTTTAGTGGTGTTGGAGTGGTTGATATGATTTTGGTGGTGTTGGAGTGGTTGATGTGATTTTGGTGGTGTTGGAGTAGTTTATGTGGTTTTGGTGGTGTTGGAGTAGTTTATGTGATTTTGGTGGTGTTGGAGTGGGTGATGTGATTTTGGTGATGTTGGAGTGGTTGATGTGATTTTGATGGAGTGGTTGATGTGGTTGTGGTGGTGTTGGTGAAATAGTTGTGTGATTTGGTAGTCATAGTGGAGTAGTTGGTGTGGTTGTGGTGGTGAAATAGTTGTGTGTTTTGATAGTCATAGTGGAGTAGTTAATGTGGTTTTGGTAGTGTTATTGGAGTCATTGATGTGGCTGTGATAGTTGCTGTTGTTTTGGTGGTGTGTTGTTGATTAAGTAGGTGCTGTGGTTTTGGTGTTAGTGAAATTGTTGGTGTGGTTTTGGTGGTGTTGGTAGAGTCTGTGATGTGGTTTTGGTGGTGTTATTTGAATTGTTGATGTTTTGGTGGTGTTAGCTGAATTGTTGATGTTTTGGTGGTGTTGGGAGAGAAATTGGTGCTATGGCTTTGGTTATGTTAAAGTAGTGGTTGATGTGGTGTTGGTGAAGTTATGGGTGCTGCATTTTTTGGTAGTTTAGTGGAATAGTTGATGTGGTTGTGGTGGTGTTAATAAGGTTGTTTTTGGTGTGGTTTTGATGATGTTGGAGTAGATGATCTGGTTTTGGTGATAGTAGTGAAGTTGGTGTTGTGGATTTGGTGCTGTTGCGATAGTGAAGATTGTTGTGTGGTTAGTGGTATAGATGGAGTTGTTGGTGTTCTTATATTGGTGCTGGTAGTGCTGTTGTTTTTGTGGCATTGAAGTTTCCTCAGAACACGTTAGGTTGTGCTTTTATATTGTTAAAAGCAATGCAGCTTTGTGCAACTTTCCTGTACCAGCTGGTATTTCATAAAGAAAGCAGTTTGCATACAACCAAAAACATTTACATTTACATTGAAAGTGTTTTCTTGTTCCATGCCTAGTGCTACAATGTTTCTATTCTTTCTCTTTATGGAAGTATGTGTGGTTGTGGTATGCTGAAGTGTATGTCATGGAGGGTGCATTCTGCAATAATCACGCCACCTACACAGAGATTATAGCGCTCCCAGTGTTGGGTAATTACACCCCCTGTTGGAACAGTAGTCAGTCTTATAGCCGACCTGACTGAGGGATGGTCCCGAGTCTCAACAAAGATGCAATCGGACTGTTTACCAGTAGAAGAGTTGGTTTTAATGAGGTTGTTGATATAGAAAAATATGTATCCTCCTGGGAGAAAGGAGGTTGAAGAGTTGTGACTGGGATGTGATGAGTCATTGGTTATGCTGTATGCTTTATGCCGATATATATTGTATTGAAGGTGTTTGATTGCTGGTAGTTAAGCATCAATGATATAGTTTGACTGGAGTTGTTAATGTTAGTGGTTTGTTGGTAGTTAAATTTCTATGTTGTTAATGGAGTTTTTCTTATTGTGCATTTGTTGGTGTTAGTAGAGTTGTAGTCTTGGTGATGTTAATGGAGTTGTGTGGTGGTTTTATAGAAAATGCTGGTGTTGTGGATTTGGTAGTTTTATTGGAGTTGGTGTAAAAGGGGGGAGTGGTAGCTCCAGTGGTTAAGGTGCTGGATTACTGATCGGAAGGTCGGGGGTTCAAGCCCCGGTATTGCCACGCTGCCACTCTTGGGCCCTTGAGCAAGGCCCTTAACCCTCTGTGCTCCAGGGGCGCTGTATCATGGCCGACCCTGCACTCTGACCCCAGCTTCCAAGCAAGCTGGGATATGCAAAGAACAAAATTTCACTGTGCTGTAATGTATATGTGACAAATAAAGGCTCTTCTATTCTTCTATTCTGTGATGTGAATGGAGTTGTTGGTGTTAATGGAATTTTTGCTGTTGTGAGTTTGTTTTTTAATGCAGTTGGTGTTGGGAGTTGGTGATGTTAGTAGAGTTGTTAGTGTTGTGATTGGGCAGATGTTAATGGTAAGTTTGGTGTAGCTATTGGTGGTGTAAATGGAATTGTTGGTGTGGTTTTGGTGGTGTTATTGGCGTTATTAGTGTTGTGATTTTGGTGGTGTAATGAAGATATTGCTGTTGTGAGTTTGGTGAAGTTGTTGGTGTTCTGATTTGGTGGTGTAATGGAAGCATTGGTGGTGTATTTTTGGTATTGTTAATGGAGATGTTAGTGTTATGCAATTTGTGGTTTTAGTGGAATTATTATTGTTGGTGATGTGGTTTTAGTATTTTATTGGAGTTGTTGAGTTTGGTGGTGTTTATAGATTGTTGGTGACTGTATAAGACTGTAGAAAGAACATTACTTATAATCTTATACTCCAGTACTCATGTTAGTTCTCACTCTCCAGTGTTCTGTATTGTTGAAAGATTTATGATCAAACTCTTGATGTCACCCAAATAAGGATGAGGTTCCCCTTTTGAGTCTGGTTCCTCTCAAGGTTTCTTCCTCATAACATCTAAGGGAGTTTTTCCTTGCCACAGTCGCCACGGCTGCTCATCAGGGATAAATGCACACCATTCACCTTGACTGCTGATTTCTGTAAAGCTGCTTTGAGACAATGTCTGTTGTGAAAAGCGCTATAGAAATAAACTTGACTTGACTTGGTGTTGTGGTTTGGTGGTATTAATGGAGTTGCGGGTGTTGTGAGTTTGGTATTTTTAATGGAGTTTTTGATGTTGTGATTGTGGTCATGTTAATGGAGTTGTTAGTGTTTTTTGTGGTGTAAATTGAGTTTTTATTGTTAGGTTCCCTGGTGGTCTAGTGGTTAGGATGCGGCGCACTCACCGCTGCAGCCCGGGTTCGATCCCTGGTCAGAGAACCAACCCCAGCCATTAGGGTTGCACAAGCCAGTGCACTCTTAGTGCCGGTCCCAAGCCCGGATAAATGGGGAGGGTTGCGTTAGGAAGGGCATCCAGCGTAAAACATGTGCCAAGTTGAACATGCGGATCATGAATACGGATGATCCGCTGTGGCGACCCCTAATGGGAGAAGCCGAAAGAAAGTAAAATTGAGTTTTTATTGTTGTGGTTTGGTGGGTTAATGAATGCGTTGGTGTTGTAGTTTGGTATTTTTAATGGAGTTGTTGGTGTTATGGGATTGTTGGTTTTAGTGGAGTAGATATTTTAATGGAATTATTGATGTGGTTTTGTTATTGTGGGTTTGGTGGTTTAAGTGGAGTTGTTGAGGTTTGGTGGTGTAAGTGGAGTCACTGGTGTTAGTTTGGTGGTGCAAATGGAATTATTGACATTGGGGTTTTGTGGTATAAATGGATTTGTTGGTGTTACGGGATTGGTGGTGTTGATTTAATTGTTATTGTGGTTTTGGTAGTGTTAATGGAGTTGTTAGTTTTGTAAGATTAATGATGTTAATTGAGTTGCTAGTGTGGTTGTTGGTGATTGTTACATTATTGGTACATGGCTGTTTTTTATTGGTGTTTGGTAAACACTCCTCTACAATGATAAAATAATATAATATTGAGTATCACATAGATGCATTCCTAATTCGAACCAAATCACACACTGTTATTTCTCTAGCATTTCAGCTTTTTTTTATTGATGTGGATCTCTCAGTAGTGGGCTGTATTGGGTTTGAGATGGTGCTACAACATGATGGAAACAGATGACACACTAACAGAATCATTTCACACTTGAATGCACTTGCTTCCAGACACACACACACACACACATACACACACACACACACACACACACACACACCTCCCAAATGCATGCGATCCTCATTCAGATCGGATGTTTACTGTGAAAATATATTTTATTACTTCTTTCTCTTCTTTCTCTTAGTCAATCAAATCAAACACCATCATCAAGCTTCATGATCCACGAAGGGCATCTTGTAGAGAAAATGTCAATGATGACACAAGTCAATCATGCGCACAGGCAAATATACACAGTCTCTCAGACAGATGTTTAGTGGAGCTTTGGGCAGCTGGTGTCATTCTGAATGGAGTTAATCACACATGCAAATTACAATCAGGAGACCATCTGCATTTTATGGAAACTCTGATTACTCCATTGAATACCTGCCAAATATTTACGGTGCTAAAGGCAAGAAGCCATGCACAAAGATCTGTTACATTCTGCACATAAACCAGACGGTTTCAAATGCAGAACACAGCAGACCATCAAAGCTCAATGCTTACTAGAAGACACTTACTTTCACCATCACAACACAGAAAAAAAACTTCTACATTACCATTCACCAAACCTACATATGCATTATTTACTCATCACCTACAATAAGCAACAAACACAAACTGCAACAGCACAATCAACACCGCCATAAACCATTTCAACACTGCAATACCTCTAACAACAGCATAACCAACATCACTCCTACGACTCTGCCAGAGTGCCCTACCTTCTCAACAGCACAATCAGTACCACCACAAACTGCTCCAACACTGCAATACCAACAACAACTAGAACAGCACTGCCAACACCAACACAAACCAAACACTGCAATAGCACGAATAACAGCATAACCAACACCACTCCTAAAGACTCTGACACTGCAATACCGCATCCAACAATAACAACCACAACAGCATAGTCAACATCACCAAAAATTATTCCAATACTGCAAAACCACCAACAACAGCACAATCAACACCAGCAGCCACAACATTAACACTGCAATAACACATCCAACAATAACAACTGCAACAGGAAAATCAACACGAACATAAACAACTTCAACACTGCAATACAACCAACAACAGCAACATCACCACCAGGGCTCCAGCACAGCAATACCTCTAACAACAATAACAACCACAACAGCACAATCCACACCACCATAAATCACTCCAACACTAAAATAGCTTCAACAACTACATAAGCAAAATCAACACCACCACCACAAACCACTCCAACCGTAACTATAACAATAATTGCAAATACAAATTGCAATACTACCAACAACAGCACAACCAACACCAACACCCACAATGCAATACCTCTAACAACAACAACCACATCAACACAATCAACATCACCAAAAAAGCAAACACTGCAATACCTTTTACAACAAGAACAACTGCAACAACACAATTAACATCACTGTAAACCACTGCAATACCACCAACAATAGCACAATCAACACCACCACAAACCATTCCAACACTGCAATAACACAAACAACAGCAAAGCAAACACCAACTACCACAATGCCAACAATACAATACCAACAACAGCACAATCGACTTCAACACAAACCATCCCAACACTGTATTACCACCAAAAACAATAACAACCCCAACAGCACATTCTCAACACCATCGCCCCATACTACAAAATGCAATACCAATTACAATTTCAACCACAAGTACAATCTGCAACACCACAATCCCCAATTCCATATAATCAATAACACAAATTTTGTCTTGGCAAAAAAAAAAATACAGATCCATTTAATCTGTCTGTCCAAACAGTATAAAACATCTTGTTATAAAATATATTTCTTCCAGCTGTTTTTGTTATGAATATATTTGATTTTTTATGTTTGTTTTCAGTTATAGAGCCACGTTTTTACATTTTTACTGTTCAACATTAGAAAAAACAGACTTAGTATACAAAAATTGAGTTGTGGAACATTTACAAAAAGAATTGTATTGTTTTGACAAATGCAAAATGTAAAGGCAAGAGACTCTGTTTCCTTAAATGTCTGCAATTGACTGAAAAAAACACCACTAACAGCATAATTATGTCATATTTCATTAGAAAAAAAAAGTGACGCCTCAGCATGTCTCATAAAAGAAAAAAAAAACCCTCTAAATCACCTCTTCAAGTATCACCAGGATACAGTACTGTCCTCCTGTTGTATGTGTGTGTGTGTGTAAGTGTAAGTGTTTGTGTGTGTTATCTCTACCCACAGAGCTGTAAACCAGACACATTCACTACTATCCATTTTTCTTTGCGAGACAAAGCAACCCTGAAACAACCAGGTTACTGTCACTTTAATTGTACCTCCTGCGGCCTCCATTATCATTTAAATGAAGATGGGGTTGACGTTTCCTCCCAACATTATGATCGTTTATTACAGGCTCCCACATGACCTGTCTGGCTCCAGGAATCAATTTGTACCCGGATAAGCTATTAATAATGGCTGTATACAGTATATATGTGTCTGTTTATGTGAATAAAGAAGGAATATGTATTGTTGTGTGTTTCAAACTTTTATTTTTTTATTTATTTTTATTTTTACAAAAATAAACACAAACTTGAAGCATATGTATTGCAGAATAAATAATAATGATGATTGTTGTGAACACTGTGTGATGAAGCCACATCAAATTATCTTCGTATGAGGGAGAGAATCCCCGGGGTACAATTTTAAAAATGCACAACAATGTGGAGGTGGGAAATTGTACGAAAAACAAACCTTCAACCTGACACAATTGATGCAGTGTATAAGCTTGAGAATTGAGATGGAGATGAAGCACTGATTCACTCAGCAGGGGGTTAATTTGCTTTTTGTGGGCTGAACACAGATCAGGCCAGAGGCTACACGCAGCCCTTTACACAGCCATGCGCTGCTCATAATTATGCAAACAGGGCGATCACACACTTCGCATTCGCAATGCGGGCAACGGAGTGGAAATGCAAAGCAGGCTTTTTTTCTCTATAAGACAAGGTTTCAAAGTGAAGTGTCAATCAGACCTCAATCAACCATCAGCCAAACACCAATAACTCCACCGACACTGAGATAATATGCAGCACTGGAAACATCACAAACATCACCAATACCACCAGCACCAACAACCCTACCAACCCCACCACAGTGATGGACAGTAACGAAGTAAAATGTTATTCGTTAAGGTACTTAAGTATCTTTTTCACATATCTGTACTTTACTGAAGTATTTCAATTCCATTCGCGCTCTGTTTTGAACTTGTTTTGATTGGCGCTCGGTGTATCTACTGATCACCAACATACAGTTCAGCATCAGTTCAACAGAGCATTTAGAGAGGAATAAATGATGGAAGAAACTCCTGACTTTAACTTGCCACAACACCCATGGGATTATTTGTGTGAATTATTTTGAAGTAGTTGAAAAGAAGGTTTTGGGTTAATGATCATTTGAATAGAAATCAATCAGTGTTTGACTCATTAATATAATTCGATCATAATAATTCTATAATAGATCAGTGTGCTGAGAGTCACATTAAAATCTTTTCAGATAAACTGAGTTGATTAAACAAAGAGTCTTGTGATAAAAATGATAATAGGAACATTATAGACATAATAAATCATAATATTTTGGATACTTACGTACATTTGAAGGTAAATACTTTTGTACTTTTACTCAGGTGTCTAAAGGGACACTTTTACTTTTACTGGAGTCACATTTTACTTAATCTATCTCTACTTTAACTTAAGTACATCCTTTGTATACTTTGTCCACTACTGCCCCACCAAAACACCACCACCAACACAAAAAAAACTATAACACCAACCAATCAACTAACATAACACCACCAAAACTACATCGTCTAGCCTACCAGCACCAATAACTCCAACAACAGTACAAAAAAACACCACCAAAACCACATGAACAATTTTGTCAACATCACCAAAAGATCCACAACCTCGCTACTGATGCCACCAGAACCACAGCATTAGCCAGCAATGGGGAGGTGGTAGCTCATCGGGCTGACATTGGACTTCACAAATTCAAATCCCAGCACCACAAAGCTGCCACTGCTGGGCCCTTGAGCAAGACCCTTAACCCTTAACTGCTCAGTTGTATGTCGCTCTGGATAAGGGCAGCTGCCAAATGCCAGAATTATAAATGTAAAATGTAAATTCATTAAAACTCCAAACATCCTACCAACATCAGCAAAACCACAAGATCAACAACTTTACCATCATTTACATTTACATTTACAGACGCCTTTATTCAGAGCGACATACAATTTTGTGCTTTGAATAAATCAACACTGGTTTGCTAGAATACAAACTTAAGATACCATCAGCCTAAAACTCTGTTGAGAGGAACTATAGCATTTTTTTTTTTATATATAATATGAACAAAGACAAAACAAAGCAGGAGTGTGGAAGTGTTTGAGGAAGAGGGAGGTCTTCACTTGTCACTTAAAGATAGCCAGTGACTCAGCTGTTTGGACATTCAGGGGAAGTTTATTCCACCAGGTCAAGTCAAGCAGGCTTTATTGTTATTTCAACCATATAATACCAGGACCAAGGTGCTACAGTACACTCAAGATCAAACTGACCTCTCATCGACCACAACACCATGAGTGCAACTAACATTAAAACCTCCAGTAACACCACCAAAGCAATACAAACATGCAGCGAAACCACAAGACCAAGAACTAACCCACCACCAGCACCACCGTCGCTGCCAATAACCCCAACCTGACTACAGGACTAAAAACTGTATAACCACCAACTCCACAAACATTACTAAACCCACAACAACCCCACTAATGCCAACTCCACCAACACAGCACATCAAGACCACCATCAACATGTCAATAAACCCCATCTAACATACACACATAAATACAAAACAGAGTACAGAGACAAGCAGATGGCACTCACACAATGACACTCTGAACAGTTTATTAATATCACAGCATGAATACAACAGTCACTGTCATTAAGGGGATGCCAGCATGGAATTTCTCCCCCTGAGTTATTTTGTTTCCATGGCAACAAAATGATCAGGACATGGCTCGTTTGCCTCTCGGAGGACACGTCCTAAAATGGGTCCTTCAAAGTGCACTTTATCCCTATTTTTTGCTCGCTTATACAAGCAAGGACACTGCCTTAGGTTGAACACACACTCATTGAATATGTTTATCATTAGGGCAATTATCACACCCACACACACACACACACACACACACACACACACACACACACACACAC
>JAAIIK010000066.1:2690885-2716847 GCA_014706435.1 Silurus glanis | reverse complement strand
TATCTATCTATCTATCTATCTATCTATCTATCTATCTATCTATCTATGAACCTGATTTGAAGCTGCACATCTTGAAAAAATAATCTAATAAAAATGGATAATAAAAATAAATATATATTTTAATATATAAATATATATAAATATTTATAAAAATAAATTAAGAATTCACCCTTATTGCTTTCGGACGATAATAGCTACACTACACTAAAGTTGAATGATAATAACAGAGCGATAACGTATAAAAATAACCTGCTCTAGTGTTTTTATAAAGAATGAATTAAAAGTTTTTTAAAGCGGTCTGTAATATTCCACTGCAGCCATGTTTTATGTCATAATTCCTACAAAAAAAACATTGAATGAGGTTCACCTCATAAATATTCATGCCACGCAATACATGACGAGTCGGAGGACAGCATAAGCGCACGCTCTCAGCCAATCAGACCAGAAGGCTTTGTCAACGGTTGCCGTGACGACAGTGGCCACGCACGAGTGCCTGAAGCCGATCCTAAATAGCTGGAGGTGACGTTTGCGAGCAGTTCGGCTAATCACGGCGGACAGCCTTCGTAACACATCAGAGCAACTCGAAGGGGAATACGGGAACATCTGAGTCCCTATACACACATACACACACACACACACACACACACACACACACACACACACAAATCCAAGGTCAAGGGATTGTAAAAAATTATTATATAAATACATTATAACATGATTAGTTTTAGCTTTTTAACCGTGACTTACTAAGCTGTAATTCAGAGCAATAAATGACAATGTGTGCAAATAAAATGGAAGTGTGACCTTCACATGACCTTCATATATATATATATATATTTTTTTATTTTTTTTTAGACTGGACATTGCATGTAAAGATAACTAAACAAACTGAATTTGTACACAATCCACACACACTTACACACACATAATAAAGCTACATTCACAGGGAAATCTGTTCTGAAATAAACCTACTGCCAATTTAAATGTGAAAATATTATAAAAAATTATGTTTAAACATGAAAAAAATGTGATGATGGACAACTAACACAAGCAAGTTTTTCTCTCTTGTGAAAAAGTGTGTCGCTGTGCAATATTTCAAAGAACACCCTCGTTTTATTTTTTAATAGGACAGTGGGTGTTGCTTCTCTAAGTCCCATTAACATTGAGTTAGATGGAGTTTTAAAGTTCACCACTGCCAGTCACAATGCATTGATGGACAATCAGGGAGTATTTTTGTTAAGTTGGACATGCTCCTGAGGTTCTTGTGACTAGTGTTCCTGTCCTTTTCTTCTTTCTGGATCTGCTCCATTTATCCTGATTCATACTTTCCAACCCTGGAAGGAGTTCTCTTCAATTAGAGATCACTCTGGATCCACATGAACATGTTTTATTTTTTTTAACAACGTCCATTGTTAAATGTGCCATACAAATACTGAAAGTAATTGAGTTGAATTGAATTGTACTGAAATTCACAAGGCTGAGAGAGAGACACAGGTGAAAGCAGACAGAGACAAACAGAATATGAGTCTGAGACAGAAAGACAGGAGAAGACAGAGAGACAGAGAGAATGCAAGTCTGAGACAGAGAGACAAGGAATCAGAGATAGAGAGAATACAAATCTGAGATGGAGAAGCAGGAAAATAGAGACAGTTAGACAGAATATAAGTCTGAGACAGAGGGAAAGGAGAAAACAGACTGGGAGATAAACATAAATTCGGTTTGTGACAGAGAGACAGGAGATGACACACAAAGAGACAGCCAGAATACAACTCTGAGACAGAGAGCGACTGGAGAGGTCAGACAGACAGACAGACAGACAGACAGACAGAATATGAGTCACTGACAGAGACTCAGGAGAAGACAGACAGAGAGACGGACGGAATACGAGTCAATGACAGAGAGAGATAGGAGAAGAGAGACAAAGAGACAGACAGAAAATGTGTCTGAGACAGAGACAGGAGAATACAGACAGAGAGACAGACACAATAAGAGTCTGGGACAGAGAGACAGGAGAATACAGACAGAGAGACAGACAGAATATGAGTCTGAGACAGAGAGACATGGGAAAAGAGACAGAGAATATGCAAATCTGAGACAGGAGACGAGAGACAGACTATAAGTCTGTGACAGAGACCAAGGAGAAGACAGACAGAGAAACAAACAGAAAAAGAGTCTGAGAAAGAGAGACAGGAGAAGAGAGACAGGAGAAGAGAGAGAAGACAGACAAAGAGAGAGGCAGAATATGTCAGTAACTGACAGGAGAAGAAAGAGACAGACAGAATATGAGTCTGAGACAGAAAAACAGAAGAAGACAGATAGAGAGACAAACAGAATACAAGTCTGGAACAGAGAGACAGGCAGCTACCCTGAGCCCAGTCCAGTAAGTCTTTATTTAGCACCATCACACACCCATAAACACACACACACACACACACACACACATACACACACACACGCACACACACACACACACACACACACACACACGCACACACACACAGATCTTGTGTGTGTGTGTGTGTGTGTGCGTGTGTGTGTGTGTGTGTGTGTGTGTGTGTGTGTGTGTGTGTGATAAATGTCTGTGTGAATTTCAGTTACAGATCACTCCATTACAGTTATGATTTCACCCTACAGATAACACCAATATTTCTGTTCATCCCCACACATTAATAACATCCAAACAGCCGCTATCGCCTGAGCTGCCAGCTCATTCATCACACAAACACACACACACACACACACACACACACATACCTTGTAGACATCAGGAGCAGTTTAGCTAAGAAGAAAAAAACGTGCAAATTTCTTTTTGCATACATCTGGATCAGTCTCATGACTTGTTAGCATGACTTTTACACCATCTCAAGTGCTGGACCAGAACATGATCTGTATAACAAGACTTTCTTGACTGGAATCCTGTGGCATCGGAGTGTATTTCTTTTATTGTTTATGAATTCACTGCTAATTAAGGGACAGAAGTATTTTGGATGCATCTAAGGAACCCAAACTTCCATCATCTTCAGACGCCATTATTCAGATCGACTTTCAATTATCCCATTCAGTTGAGCAGTTGAGGTTTAAGAACCTTGCTCAAAGGCTCAGCAGTAGCAGATTGGTGGTGCTGGGATTTGAACCCATGACCTTCTATTTAGAAGTCTACTGAGCGATTACTTCCCACATAAATGTGACACGATTGACAGAACCCCACGTCAGCCAGCAGCCAAGAGGTGTCTCCTTCTGCTCTATAGACCTGCCTGATCCACCCTGATGCCCTACTGGCCATCCTGAGTTCTGATCAACTGGAACCCACTTGCTGATGCTGCTGATGGATCTACATGAACGTCTGAAAGTTCAATGAGATTACTGTGGATGGTTCCATGGTTCTTAGCAACCATGAAGATGGATTTGTACTGTAATTAATATAGTCTGCTACAGCGGTTTAGGACTACAGTTTTTATGAACAGTTTTGCATTCAAGAGTCCATCAATAGAAGTATGATGAATCGACATTTGGAGTCAACCAGATGAGGTTTAGTTCTGAATCTGGTTCCTTTAAAGGTTTATTTCTCATACAATCTCAGGGAGTTTTTACCTCACCATTGCCATGTCTTTCCAGAAGTAGAGCTAGAAAATTATTTTTGGATTGGCAATGGGGTGACGTGAGAATTATGAAGGGTGGCAAGCAAGCATGTGGATACAAAGAATGAGATCTCAAAACTCCGGACTTCTAGTAGTTCCTAGAATAGCAAAGTTCACTAAAGGTGGTAGAGCATTCTCATATTTACTTCCTAAACTTTGGGGTTCAGACACACTCTCCCAGTTTAAGCGCAGATTCAAGACGTGTCTTAAACATAACACACGTTACATCTCACAACCTTGTGCTCCAGTACATCTGATCACATGCACATTATCAACTTGTGCTTGTTAATATTATGAACAGCAGCTACGCTAATTCCTCTCCACTCCTTCTCTTTCTCTATCCATCCCGAGGTTGCTCCAGCTTCAGTCTTGTCCCACCTCATGAAGATTATGGACCTTGGGATGCCGACCCCACAAACATCTCGAACCATCTAAAGGCGTATCAATTTAATAAAAAGAAAATAAAATCACATGTACAGCATGTAGTTCTAAACCACTGTAGAAGCATGTATTAAACTTTAAACTTTCGCCGCATCCTAACCACTAGACCACCAGGGAACCTTGTAGACGCATGTATTAATTAAACTCCAAATCCATCTTTATGGTTCCTAAGTGGAACCATGTAACCACCCACAGTACTCTTATGGATCTTTAGGATGTTCATGTGGATCCATCAACAGCATCAGCAAGTGCGTTCCAGTTGATCAGAACTCCTTTCAGATGCCTCGGGTATTAGTATGGTTCAGGAAAGTCCAGAGAGCAGAAGGTGGACACCTTCTCTTTTAGTAGTAAACTTAGATTATCTAAAGTAAAGGATGATACAAAATTCTTCATGTAGAATTAAGGAAGGAAAAATATCATCAAAGAGCAAAAATCAGCACAGTCAGTTGTTGCTGAGGGAAGCTTCCTTTCTGTGTCCGGTTAATTGTTGTATTTCCCCCGATTTCGGATGTGCACATGCACTCCCATGGATGAATCGTTGTTCCGAACAGGGAGGGGTAAAGACACGGAGTCATGACGTAAGCCTGTAGAAAACCGGTGAGCTTTTAAAAAAAAATAAATAAATAAAAATCCCAGATCACTTGCAGAGTGATGACCTACAACAGAGGACATCTGCTTTCCTCTTTCCCCCCCTCTCTCCAGCACACACCAAACCCCTGTGTCCTACATCCATCACTCCATTAAACCTCTATTAGTATGTTTAAGACGCAGCTCAATTTTCATGTCAATTTATACATTTAGCAGAACGAACACAAGCATACGACTGCGTGACTCGGTTTCTGAAATCAAGAGGAAAAGAAACTGGAGAATAAGCACTGAGTGTTAGGATCAGATGATTCAGTGTTACAACAAGGAAAACAAACCAGTGTCTCGAGGTGCTTCTGAGAAAGAATCTGGAGTAAGATCATCTAAAGTAAATAAATGAAATCATCTACTGAAGGTGTAGGTCTATTTTTTTTTTTAAAGAAAAGTGTTAGAAATAAAACATAAACATTGCAAATAGAGTCCTCGTTGTCCAGAAATTTTCTCCATCCACCAAGACATGTCTCGGAGAAAGAGTGATGTGTGGGGTGTCTTTAGTTTAGGTGAAGCTACCTGACCTCTCCTTCTCTTACTGTACTTTCCCTCAAGTTTGTTTTTATTCATTCAATTTTCTCCAATTAAGCATACAATCATGAATATACAGTATTCTGTAAAATGCTCATTGGAGACAAGGTGAGGGAGGTGAGATTGAGATGGTTTGGACATGTGCAGAGGAGGGACATGGGGTATATCAGTAGGAGAATGCTGAGGATGGAGCCACCAGGAAGGAGGAAAAGAGGAAGACCAAAGAGGAGGTTTATGGATGTGGTGAGGGAAGACATGCAGGTAGTTGGTGTGAAAGAGGCAGATGTAGAGGGGGGGGAGAAAGAAGAAGAAGATGGGAGAAGCCGAAAGAAGAAGAAGAATTGTGTAAAATGCACAAGAAATCCAGTGGTGGTGTAAGACTTTTGCACAGTAACTACAGCGTAAACTACAGACATTATTCTGTAGTTTGTATGCACATTATTGTGTGCATACCGACTTGTTGCAGCGTGCGACGTGAATGACGAACAGGATGTGTGGCTTTGCATGGTTAAGCTGTTTCACTGAGGGTGTACTCACTTTTGTTGCCAATTATTTAGACAATAATGGCTGTATGTTGAGTTCTTTTCAGAGGACAGTAAATTTTATTTCTATAGTGTTGACTTGTAAAAATATATACTAAAATGTTTGCTAAATTGTGATGGGTGTACTCACTTTTGTGAGATATTGTATAAATAGTTTTGCATTGTTTTGGTCGTCACGATGTCGTTTTTCTTAAAAAGTCCATCTTTAAAATGTCTTTGTAAGTGGATCTGCAGCCAAATTAGTTTCTTCTCCTCTGTCAGTCAATGTAGAATAAAATAAAACAGCTCTCTGAACATCCAATCAAAGGATGTGAAATGCCCTAAGGGACGTGGCAGCTCAGTGGTTAGGATGTTGTCTTCTGAACAAAAGGTCATGAATTCGAATCCCAGCTCCACCAAGCTGCTAATGCTGGGCCCTTGAGCAAGGCCCTTAACCCCCAACTGCTCAGTTGTATAAATGATATAATTGTGAGTGCGTAGTGTGTAATGTAGTGTGTGGTGGTATTCGAGTATCATACATTACAACACAAGGTGACAATGACTATATGAACATCGCCATCTAGTGGCTAGAATGGAAGTGCACCCACTCATCTGCATCAGGATTCATTACAAAACGAAGCAAACGCCAAAAAAATAAAAAATAAAAAATGATATTCGATTAATTGGACGTTTTCTGGGAATATTTGATATTTTCATGGCTCTTTGTTTTAATGACATTGTTTCCCTCCAGCACGGTTTAACATATCCAGCTTGCTATTTATTTCTCACTCATGGCCGACTGAGAGTCATTTTACAGACATCCACCCTAAGGGTCTCATTAAGTGGGTGGAGGAAATGAGAGCCTGATTATTACAATCACAAGTCCAAAAAAAAGTTGGGACTCTGTAAAATATAAAAAACAGAATGCAATGATTTGCAAGTCTCATAAATCCATATTCTATTCACATTAAATGTTTAAACTGAGGTCATTTCGAATTTGATGGCTGCAACGTCTCCAAACAAATTGTGACAGGGCCACGTTTACCACTGTGTAGCATCACGTTTTCGGTCCGTATACGTCTGAGAACTGAGGAAACCAGTTGCTGAAGTTTTAAAAGAGAGGAATGTTGTCCCATGTGTGTCTGATACGGATTCTAGCTGCTTAACAGTTCTGGGTGTTCTTTGTTGTGTTTTTGGTTTCATGATGCACCAAATGTTTTCAAGTAATGAAAGGTCTAGACTGCAGCCAGGCCAGTTCAGCACCCAGACTCTTCTAATACAAAGTCATGCTGTTGTAATAGATGCAGTATGTAGCTAGGATTGTCTTCCTCAAATATGCAGGGCCTTCACTGAAAAAAAAGATGTTTTCTGGATAGAATCATTTGTTGCACTAAAACCTGTATATACACCGTACAGCATTGATGGATTTGCCTTTCCAAATGTGCAAGCGGCCCATGTGGCTTTTTGAACACTGACATCTTCACCCACCTGAACCAAGCAGACGTTTTTAGCTATAAAGATGTAGCAAAGGTGGGCTTGATGAGTAAGGAACATGGTGGAATTTATGTTATTAAAATTTGACCACTGATGAATTTGAAAAAGTCTCAATGATTGGTATGGGTATTGAGCAGGCACAAACAAAACACAACCTTCGTTTTTCTCCCCATTTTTATTTAAATTCAAAATATGAAACGAGCTAAACACATCACACAAAAAAAAAAACAATGTAGTTCAGAATGTCAGAGTGCCTCATGTTGAAATCCTCAGTGTCAGAATAAAGCAAAAACAACAAAAACTAAATAAACCATTGAATTAAAATGGCACCTGGGAGTCGCAGTCTTCAGTCAGAACGAAATTATTTTATATTTTTTAAAAAAAAGTTTATTCTGGTCTGCTTGACAGAAAATAAAATAAAAACCCGAATTGCGGTGACGTACGGCTTCTAGGCGATTTTACCAGCAGTTTCTCACTTGTAATGTGAAAAGATACCCAGCTGACATGCAAATAATTTGAGACCTGAATCCAAGGGAAGGAAACCTCAATCCCTTAGAGAGTCATGAAACCTGCCCAGAGTTTAGGAAGCGCAATCGGGGAAAGGTCTAATGCTTTTCCTTCTTGAGACGTCAATGTGTAGTACTGATCATAGCTTATAGATTCCATTCAGTAGGCTGAATTCCTTCAGGAACAGAGAGCGATTTTCTAAACACAATAACGCGATATTATGAACCGTAGGTTATGCAGTGATCGAAGGATGGACCCGAAATCCAAAAAAAACGTGTCCACTTTATCCTGATATTACATCGTATGCAAATGAGGGTGGGGTTTAAGACATTTAAATTAGCCAATCATCATAAACCTGATCATTAGAAATGCAAAAAAAATTAATTCTAAGCATACTCAAAAGAATAATTTGGCCAGCATCGACACCTGCAGATGTCTTGCAATGACAGTTAGTGACATGTTATACTGATGTTATGCTCTGATCCTTGACTCAAAGCTTCTCCATGAGCACCTGAATGTCCACTACCTTCAGGTAAAGATGAAGATTTGAAAGTTAGAGTTAAAGATCGAAACCCGATTGCAACCAGATTCCTTCTAAAGCAACGTGAGCCAAGCTGTTATATAATAGAAGATAAATCTGTGGAATTTCAGCAATTTTTTTGATAATAAATCAGGAAAAGGTTTCATGGTGTGAATATGATGAGCGTTGTGATTGGCTGATCACGCTCCAGGAAGCAGTGCAGCAGACTCAGGATGTGTGGCAGTAATCCGTTCCAAAACCGTATATGATGCATGTTTCACCTTTGATAAAATTGAACACATATGAAGAGTTTCGGGCGCGACCGCTCGGTCCGGTATCAAGGTCTTCATGAAGCCTGGAAGCTGTAGGTGAGGAGGTACAGTCGAGATCGTTTCTGAGATATCTGATTGTGGGAAATATTTACAGTACGGCGTGAAAGGAAGCAGCGTTGCGGCTCCAGGTTTAGGAGCCGTTCTCCTCTTTCGCTTGCTTGGAGGCCGGAGCTTCGGCGTCTGTGCCGTTCGACTCCAGAGCTCGCTTCTTCGGTGCGGCTGGTTCTGAGAAGGATCGAGAAAGAAAAAGAAAAAAAAGGAGTCACACCAGAGCAAGGTTATTATCGTTGATAATAAAAATTATTAAAAATAAAATAAAAATAAAAATCACAACATTTCGTATCAGTCAGATTCTATATTTAGATATCCCAATGATGTTAGGACACGGCGGTCAGAGCACAGGGTCAGCCATGATACAGCGCCCCCTGGAGCACAAAGGGTTAAGCGCCTGCATAAATTTTATCCAATCGCACTTAATTAATCCAAAATCTAGCGAGTTCTCTCACAAACGTATTTAGTGGCGGATCGCAAGTGCGTTTAGTCTCCGCCTTGCATTTGTAGCGCAGTTTCAACGTGGCTACTCGAGCCGTACCGGAAACACGATTTTGTTTCGCACGTGCGTGAAATCGCAGCCACTTCCTGCAATCGCTAACGTTTTTACGACGGTCCAGCAACATGGATACTTATTGCTTTTTTTAAAAAAACGTTGAAAGACTGTTTTAAAAATAGTGGAGCACAAATGGCCGATTTCGTGGTTGAGAAAAGCCCAATTTGGGGTTTATGTATTGAAAATGTACGTTTACAGTAATCATCAGCGACGGAAACATTTGTAGTATAGATACAAGAGCCACTTTTATATTTTTTGATCATTTGTATATTTATTATACACACGTATGTAGTGTTGGTTACGTAGCAAAAGTTATTTTTCGTTTTTTCCCCCTGATATTCTTGATTCGTGTTCTGTTTCTCCATTAGCCACGACTACTTTATTTGAATATTGGCCTGCTGAAACCATGTTTAAGGTAACACAAGAAAAAGAAGAGCAGGTGTTAATGGAAGCAGAATACGAGGACTGAAAGGATTTCCAGTATATATATGAATTTCCTTTTTCTGCGTATGTGATTAAAACAGAACAGGGACCAGTTATTTCTTTTTGTGATGACGTAAAAACCGATTTCCCACTTAAAATCGTTTAAAAACGTATGCCGAGTAAAAACGAGCTGCAACAGTTGTGTTCACTTTCAGACGTTATTTTAAGGTATTAAACTGCACGTGTTCAAGTCGGTATGTTTGATAGTAATAGTGAGCTGTAATCACTCTCGAATGATACCGGCACAAAATAAACAAAGTAATACAAGAACTTTATCAAAATTGATGAATCATTAAAAACGAAAACTGAAAATCTAAATGCTAAAAATAAATATATTTATACACCTGTAATAACTCCAGAGAGTCAGATCAGGACATGGCAACATAAATATGTATGAATTCAATCCATTTTTATTTATATAGTGCTTTCAACAATGCACATTGTCTCAAAGCAGCTACAAATTGATTAGAAAAGTATGTATAAGTGAATGTATAATTTGTCGAACACATTTCCGTCTCCTCCTTACCTGCTTCCTCGTCACCATCATCCCCTTCTTCATCACTGTCGAATTTAGTCTTCTTGCCCTGGAATCGGGTCTGCTCTTGTCCTCCTCTGTCTCTACGGCCGCCCCGGCCTCGGCCGCGACCCCGGTGACCTCCTGCGGGTCCAAAAAAAAAGAATGGGTAAGATGTCAGAGTTAGAAGCAAGTCCCGCCTTAATTATTCTCATGGCTGTGTCCCAGCACTGCTTAGCATTTAGCATGAACCCAAGTGCAAGTTTTTCCCTTAAGTATATTTTCATACCAGTCCTCAATTCTTTACTTAATATGTTTTTTTATCCACACTAGACTCCCCGTCACACATTATCCCGCTGTAACTGATTAGACATGTGACCTCTTCCTCCTTTGCGTTTGTTGAGCGATTCCTGCTGGCTCTCGATGATCTTCTTCAGAGTCTCCAGCTCGGCGTCTCCCTCCAGCACTTCCCATTGCACAGCTTGATCTTTGATCTTCAGCTCGGAGCCTCCGGCTGCTTCCTGAGCCTTCTCCAGGGCCGCCTTGGCGTCAGAGCGGAACAAGATGGTGCCCTGAATGCAGGAAGAGCGAAAACTGTACGATTAAAAACAATAACAATTATGTAATTTGGTAGACGCCCTCGTCCAGAGCGACTTCTAAATAAAATAAACAGGGGTAATTCCCCAGCAGGGGCAGATTGGCACTAATGGGATTTGAACTCAAAAATCTTCCCTGCAATTGGACACGATCCATGACTGCCATGACGTCCATTTGATTTATACTAATATTTGGAAAATGTTTGCCACAAACGTATATAATGTGGAATGCAATCTCCCACAATGCACTGCATGTCTCACCTCTTTGCATCCTCTGGTGAAGTCGATCCATTTGATCTGAGCGTGCTCGGCGAAGATCTTGTGGAAATCCTCTCGGGAAACTTGATCCAGTTCACCCGAGAACTTCAGCACGCAGCCTCTTTGCTCATCCAGAGATTTCTGGACACGCAATAAATAAAGAAAAAATTCCAACATGGAGAGAGTTTGATCTGCAGTTCATCAGCCCCGATACACCTCATCACGTGCGTTGTGAGGAACGTGAATAACACTTATGGAGTTATAATTACAGAAGCAGCTCTTCTAAAGGGGTAGAAGAGGGTAAAGGGGCATTTTATTTGTCACATGTACATTACAGCAGAGTGAAATCTTTCTTTGCATATCCCAGAGATATTGGATGCTGGGGGTCAGTGTGCCCCTTAACTGAGGGTTAAGGGCCTTGCTCAAGGGCCCAACAGTGGCAGTTTAGCAATCCTGGGGTTTGAACCCCCGACCTTCTGATCAGTAAGTCTGAGCTCCCACTTCTCAATGAGTCTATGTTACTTTTCACTCACTATAAATTGGAAACTTGGGGTTAAAGTGGGCTAATTGTGTGTGCTTTTGGTTCACTCACCATCTCCTCCTTCTCAGCCTGTTTCTGCTTCTCTTCTTTTTCACTGAAATCAAAACAGTTCCTTTAGCAAACTGAAGGGCATGAAATGAATTTACAGAAAAAAAAAAAGTACTGTGTGTTCACTGGTTCACAAAACCAACAGAGAGACCGAACAAATTCTGTGATTAGAGATGTGACCGAGACTATTGTTACCGTCTGCCGTGATTGACAGCAGGAGAGACAAATATCTCTGCAGCTCTCTAATGCTTTCCCTAATGTACAGTGATGTGGTTCTCACCTCCTGGCTTTGGCTTTAGCCTCTGCACGACCCTGTTTCCTCTCCTCCGATTTCTTAGTAATGTAGTCGTCTCTACGCAAAGAGATCAGAAGTTAAGGTATGAACAAAAAGAAGAGGTTTAAAGGCTAAAAAAAAAAATCAGTTTTATTTACACACACATACATACATATTTAAAATTCAATAAGTTTTTACCAAAGGCATTTATGACTGAAGAAAAGGTTTACATTAAATGTGAATGAACACTACAGAGCCTGTTAAAAAGGTGGAAACACACACTCTGCATCTGGACAGTTCGTTTCTCCCAACATTCAGCTGGAATGCTTTGCTGTGCCTCTTGTAAAACTTGCCAAAGAAGTTCTTCACTAGTACATTACTTTAGAGTATTTTAGAGCAGTTCAAGAGGATTTTGGTGCCATGACCCGGCAGGTCATTCCATGATAGAGGACACTCCAGACGACTGTTTACTCTCTTAATAGCGCCTACGAGCTTCGTATGCTTCGGCTCGTCGTTTTGTTGTATGGTGAAGTCTGTTCCAAAGAGCTGCAGCCCAGATGGAATTGCATTGTGTTGAAGTATGGAACGGTTGCCATGTTGGTTCCTTCAGTCGGAAATAAGTCGCCAACCTTCTTCTCTGCACCTAAACAGCCTCAAACCATTAAGCTTCCACCTCCATGTTTGACTGTAGGGGTGAAGGCAGTCGGATCACATCGTCTCTCCTGTTCTCTATTTTACATAAGTTCTTCTTTGAGAGACAAAAATGTCTAATTTGGATTCATCTGTCCATGGAACTTTCTTTCACTCATTCGCTGTCCAATTCTTGTCTATTTTTGCCGCACAGAAGCTAAAGGAGCATGCACGTTGCTCAAAAACCAATATTCCCCTAAAAATACCACTTTTAAACTATAGTGACTTGTTCCCAGTACACAAAATAGAGATTCAGATTAAACCAATGCACCGAGATTGCATACATTTGCTCTTAGGTCACTGAGATTTATCCGGGTCACGGCACCAAAACAGTAAATTCGTGTCTACAATAAACAAAAAAACGTTGTCTTTATTCTAGACTCAGCCCTTACACAATGTGCACTGGGGCGTAAATGTTGACACAAGGCACTGCTCAATCATGACTTACTTGATGAGGACAATCATGTCATTTCCTTTGAACTGTTTTACATCGTCTCTCGCAACGAAGGTCTTAGCTGCCTCCTCTGACTCCAAGGTGGCGAAGATGGAGCCCTGCGAAGAGCAATTCAAACGAATTATTACCCATTCTCCACCAAAGTAAAAAAGTAAAAAAACCCTTTCACTCAACATTTAATTCCTTTTTGAGAGTGTGAGGGTTCAGCAATCTTAGATCATTACAGATAAATAAAGAAAAGGCAGCAGAGGACGAGGAGCATATGGACCCAATTATGGCTAAAGAAAAGAGGCCAACCTGGGATGCTAATTTTGTTAAGGGTCCTGGATTTAAAAAAAAAAAAAAAAAAAAAAAAAAAAAACATCAAATGCAAGCCTATTTATAAATGTTAACCTAGAACACGTACCAATGTTCCTTTTAGCTCTTTTCGCCCCCATGGATTTTGTTTTAGCGCCGTTGCAATGATCATTATGTCATTATGTACTGTATTTGTATTAGCTAGTCAGTAGACGTCGGTCGCACAAATGCTCCTCCTTCTATAAATGTTCAATGGAGACATCATTTAATATAATTAATGATACTATAATAGTTTCGGGTAGTACAACACCCTGCTGCACCACTAACGTTTCCACTTCAGCGTGCAATAGCGACATCTCCGTACTCCACATTTTAAATAAAGAGGACAAAAAGGAATTATTGAAGAAGTCTTACTTTGAACGTTTTCTGTGGACCTTTCCTCATGTAAATGTTCTCCACGTTTCCTTTATCGTTGAGCCAGTCTTTGATTTCATCCAGCGTCGTGTCCAAAGGGAAGCCTTTCTGTGGGATAATGAAGATCCGTCAGTATAAATCCCATGTCTGTAGTACGAACTGATGAACACAAAGTGGCCCAACGTCCAATTAATGGTTGTATTGAGCAGAACAGGTGAGATCAGACTGTATCGAATCATAACGGCAAGTGTGTGTATCATCCTTTAGCAACAGCTGCTTGCTTTTGTTCCAAAAGTGACGCCAAAACTGTACCAAATTACTCATTCAATGTTTGATATATTTATTTATAGTCGTCTAGAGCAGGATACTCTATATTGGGGCCATGACCCAGATCTCAGTGGCCTAAAAGCAAGAAGAATAGAGAAGGGACTGAAGTAAAGTCCATGTTAATCAGTGAAACATCACATTCGAATATTTACACTGATTTTCATGGCGTATCGTTTCATGGGAATGTGCCAGACCTAATGCGGATGTGCCTAAGTAGCACTCACCATGTATATGGATTTGTGTTTAAGAGCATCTTTATACTCCTCATTGAACTCGGGCAGAGGTTTGCTTAGGCTCCGTCTGATCTTGGTCCGATCCTCGCTGATCTCCAACAGCCCGGTTTTGGATTTCTGCAGAGCCTCGACGATAACCGCAGCGTCCAAGGTCAAACTTTTAAGCCTATTGAGATAAAAGTGTGAGAGAATGGCATGTTACCAAAAGACTCCTCTAATCATATACAGGGCAAAAATACTGTAATCTGTAACCATACTACTTCATGTGAAAAGTAAACTGTCTCAAGATATTAAATATAAAGCAATACGAACTTCAAATTGTATTCAGGGCCCCGTTCAGGGTCGTTTTTCTGTACCTGTTAAACTTGAGCATTGTCTCCAGAGTAACCCAGCCATCATCCAACTGTATCTGCTCTTTCAGAAACCTGTCTCGGGGAAGGTTATGGTCTCCAAAATAATACTAAAAAAGAAAAAAAACCACCACATTTATATGCAACTTAAAGCGAACAGGTGATAAAGGTGCTGGGCCTGTAGAGGAGTGTGTGTGCCTCACCTCTATCTGTTCTGCCACCTTCTTTTCCAGGGGAGACATTTCCTGTTGTTCAGCCATCCCTAATACAACAACAACAATAAAAAATCTATTATTACAATATGATAAACCGCCACCACCATGCTTCACTGTAGGCATGGTATTGGCCAGGTGATGAGTGGTGCCTGGTTTCCTCCAGACATGGCACTTGACATTCAGGCCAAAGAATCTTGGTTTCTCATGGTCTGAGAGTCCTTCAGGTGCCTTTTACTGAGGAATGGCTGGAAACTCTACCATGCAGGCCTGACTGGTGGAGTGCAACAGAGAAGGTTGTTCTACTGGAAGGTTCTCCTCTCTCCACAGAGAAACAATGGAGCTCTTTCAGTGACCAACCTGTTCTTGGTCACCTCACTGACTAAGGCCCTTTTCCCCCAGTCGCTCAGTTTGGCCGGGTGGCTCCACTCTAGGAACCTCTTCCATTTATGGATGATTGAGGCCACTGCAAACATTTTCTGTACCCAACAATCCTGTCTCTGAGGTCTACAGACAATTCCTTGGACTTCTTGGTTTGGTTTGTGCTCTAACATGCACTGTAACTGTGGGACCTCATATAGACAGGCGTGTCTCTTTCCAAATCATGTCCGATCAACTATATTTACCACAGGTGGACTCCAATCAAGTTGTAGAAACATCTCAGGGATGATCAGTGGAAACAGGCTGCACCTGAGCTCAATTTTGAGTGTCATGGCAAAGACTGTGAATACTTATGTACATGTGATTTTAGCAAAGATTTCAAACACGTCATTATGGGGTATTGTTTATAAAACTTTGAGGAAAATAATGAATTTGGAATCCGTTTGGAAATAAGACGTGGAAAAGGTGAAGCGCTGGGAATACTTTCTGGATGCACTTTACATGATTACGCATAACAATTAAATAACAGAGTGGAAGACAGGTACACACTGGCCTGTGACAGAAGTGGAAGAAGTGCAGTGATTTCCCAACTGACTAAGAAAGTGAAATAAAAAAAAATTAAATAAAAGATAATATATATAAAATCACTATTGCTTCCTTCAACACCCCACAAGAGCTGCAGTTTTGGTGATGCTCTAATCCAGTCGTCTAAACATCACAATTTGGCCCTTGTGAAACTCACTCCAATCCTTACGCTTGACCTTTTTTTCCAGCTTTTAACACATGAGCTTTGAGGAGAAAATGTTCACTTGCTGCCTAATAAATCCCACCAACTAACAGATGCCATGATGAAGAGATAATCAGTGTCATATATAATATCTAAACGTTTTTAACGTTCTAGTTCAGTTAAACTTTTATTAGAACGAGGAAGCATCCAGTTTATTGTCTAATAGAGTTTGATGCCTTATATGGCGATGCAGTTACCTCTAATGTGTGACATGAGGCTGATCCTTATTTTTTTAAAAGGTTCTACAAATGCCATTTCTTTCCTTCGACTTTGGCCAATGTGCCCTAGTTTGGGCATCTGCATGGTGCATCCGCCCATCACTGAACATCATGTCTCAACAATGAAATATAAGGAATGCCACCCAGTTGAGAATGGGTTCCCTCAAGGTTTCTTTCTCATGCCATCTGAGGGAATTTTTGATTGCCACAGTCACCACTGGCACACTTATAAGAGATAAACTTAATAATTATTATATAAATTCATATTCTGTACTCTCTCTTTAAACACAGAGTCATTAAAAATATATACAAGGTAGTCAGATCACATTTTATCACACTTTATGGTAGACTTTATGATCATTTTCATTTATGAATGTATTTCTTCCTAATTTACATAAATTATAAACAAACAAAAAACAAGTCACTATAAAAAGTTTCCTTTTTTATAGGCATCCGAAAATATTTATTATACATAAACCAGGATTTCAGTACAAATCACTGTACACACAAGATCACGCAGGTCACGTGTGTGAACCAGACCGCCGCCATGTTTGAAAAGGACCACGCGTGATCCCGAGATCTCGCGATAACTCCGAACGAGATGTTGATCCAAACCGTTCAACACGATTACAAACTAGTGGTGGTGTATAAGGGTGTCTTTAAAATGTGAAACCATTTACAGTTAAAGTAATACCTTCGTATTAAATGGTAAAGTTTTTTTAAAACGTGCACTTCCGGGCACGCGTGGACACATGGAGCAGAACAGCAAGTCAACTCTGGACCATTCTGGTCAAAGTAAAACATTTAGATTAGTGATTTCTTATTTCATTTGGACAAATATATCTATATCTATAAATATTAATATACTGAACCGGTGTTCTCTTAGTAATGCAACCCGCTTTAATGAACACCACATGGATGTATAATTTCGCGTTATACCCCACACACGCCTTATTTACACCCACATATACATGGACGCAAAGATAAATAAAGACAAAATCTTTCAAAATGTTAAATTTCAGCATTAAAAACACTTACTTTAATGCGTTTGGTCTATCTGCGTTTGGATTAACTGCAGCTCTCGGCTTCGCTCACGCTTGACACACGCGTTGGCCCACAGCGCATGCGCGGGACGTAATTTATCCACGCATCATGGGAAATGGTGTCCGAAGTGTCACAAAGCCTACAAAAATGGCCGACATTTATAAAAGGAAAATTGTTCAAAAGAATAATTATCGATGAACTATTAAAATTATTATAAACAATTATTATTCCTGCATATATTATTTATACATGACATTTTATTGCATTATTATAGCTATTGTATAATGATTAAACCATAAAGGGTGTCGGTATACAAAGTTAAGAAATAGGTAAATATTTAATTATATATAAATATAAAATTATTTAAATATAAAATTAATAAATTATATATACATTTTTAAAAAGGCCACGAGATATTTGAGCATTATTATTGTAATTTAATCAGTTTAATGGTAAAAAAGTCATGTAACAACGCATTATATTATTATTATTATTATTAAATCAGAATAAAGGTCAAAATTTTGTAGCATTATTATTCTTTTTACATTTATGGCATTTGGCAGATACCCTTATCTAGAGAAAATTACATTTATCTCATTCATACAACTGAGCAGCTCTGGGTTTGAGGGCCTCACTCAGGTGCCTAGGTATGGCAGCTTGGTGTGGCTGGGATTTGAACTCATGACCTTTGGCTCCAAAGTCCAATGCTTTAACCACTAAGCTTTCACCTACTCCTAGTTTGTTAATAATATTTCATATACTACTACTACTACTACTACTACCAATAATAATAATAAATAATAATAATAAATAAAATAAAAATTATAATACTATTACTACCAATAATAATAATATTAATAATCAATTCAAACATGCGGATGATCCTAATGGGAGAAGCCGAAAGAAAGAATACTACAACTAATAATAATAATAATAAAATACTGAGGATGGAGCCACAAGGAAGGAGGAAAAGAGGAAGACCAAGGAGGAGGTTTATGGATGTGGTGAAGGAAGACATGCAGGTAGTGGTTTCAAAAGGGCAGATGTAGAGGACAGGGTGATATGCAGACGGCTGATGCTGTGGTGACCCCTAACGGGAGCAGCCGAAAGAAGAATAAATGACAAGCAACGGTGGTGTTATACATTTATTTTTTTCATATTGTTTATATTTAATCATAATCCGTATTTCTAAATTATTACCGGTAAAAATAATTACATTTCACACACAAACATTACACATCAGAGTTTACAGTATTAACCATGAAAAAAAAATACGTTACAAAGTGCTGACACTGGGGATTCCCTCCATGAATGTTAAATAAACCTCAACACTTTCTAACCAATCAGATTCAAGACCTTCAGAAACTATATGTCAGCTCTTTAACTGATACTGAACTTGATTTCTTTAAAAAAAAAACGCTACGGTTTTCTATTCCTATGGATCACAATCTGATTAGAGAATTGAAGGATATCTGCAGCGTACATGCTGCGAGTGCGCAGTTCCCTGCATGAACATAATGCCCTCGAACTACCTGCTGACTGAGGTGCTGTAGGATTCATCAATCACTTTGGTTCTATCTGGAGATCTTTAGAAAGTGTTGCAAAAACTTGATTCGCTCCGGTTCTCCGTTCTGCGACAGCTAAAATGTTACCGTAACCCAAGACAACGGTGTTGGACAGCGGAATTGAATTCTGGGTACCAACGTGTCCATTACTTCTACACCAACGTCAGCGAGAAAAGCGAAAGCGGCACGTGGTCTCTTACGCTCGAGATTTTCTTCTTTTTTTTTTTTCCTATTAAAGTCCATAATAGGTGCACTTGCGATACCATGATGTTCTTCTGTAACATCAGCAAATTAAGAATAAAGAAAAGCAAAACAAGACAGCAACGAGCCCTCCATCAAGCACCAGAACTGCTTAAACGAAGGGGTGTGCGATATAAATCGTGTCCGACGACATCGTGAGTATCGTGTTAACGATATCACAGTATTCTCATACTGCAACGACTGACTTTATTCTCGTAATTTCGACGTAAATGCTACGTATCGCTCCGAATTTAGACCCGTAATCTCAGATATTTTTGTTTATAACGTGGCACAACGCCGGCATATAAAAGCGAGCTAGTAAAATAGACATTTACAAACACGTCTTTTTTTTTTTTTTTAATTATGCAAAATAAATCGCCTGATTATCGTTTTACTGGCAAAATCCCCTAAAATTTCGAGATATTGATCATTTTTTTCCAATTTCGCACACCTTTACTTAAACTCTTCTGCTTAAACCCTACCTACATTATTTCTTTTTTTCTTCGAACATGTTACGTGTGTTTCATGTTAAAGGTTTTATCCGCAGTGAACGTATCGCTATACAAAACTATTTCGCTATCTCTCGTGCCATAATAAAAATATTTTTAGCTTGTGTTTCTACGGCGGTCCTTCGCAGACGTTTTTAAAATAGTTCGGCCCGTTTCTGGATGATTTTCAGCTGGTTTAGAATCTCAATCCCGCTGCTCCAGGGGATCACCTGAGCCTTGGGCGTGTTGCCTTCGCTCCTGTTTTTGGCCAGCAGCTTCTCAAGGCTGTATCCTTTACGCGGCATTGCGAAGTCCCCCTCGTTTAAAAGCTTAAGGGGACAGAAATCGTTTGATCCGTCGCCCGAATAACACACGGTGTGATAGTGGACCCCGGCGTCCGCCTGCTTCTCTTTAAAGTCGGCTAACGCTTTCTGCTTGCACATGTTGACCGGGCAGCGCTCGCAGGTGTGCGAATGGAAGCACTGCACTTCGATGTAGCCTCGTCGGTCGACACTGGCCGGGTTCGAGAAGATGCCGTTGACGTCGCTCGCCACTCCGGCGCCTTCTAAAATCCACTCGATGAACAGCGTGTTGGAGTCGGAGATGATGATGCAATCGAAGTCGCTCTTGTTTCGACCGATGAACTTCAGCAACTCGATCATTCCGCTCGTGAACGGGATCGTCTGCATGAGCTCCCGAACGGTGTCCGGACGCACGGACTGATCTCCGATGTAGTTAAACACTCGACCCATGTACTCGGTCCAGCGTCCTCTCTGGTACGATTTCTCGAGCCAGGCTGGTAAGCTCTGCCCAGGTGTGCACTGGATCACCCATATGTCGCTGTTCTCGTCCACCAGCGTGTGATCGAAATCGAACGCCACTAACGTCTTCGTTTTCATCTCGGCCTGCAGGAACGGTAAAGAAAGTAACTTCACAGATGACATTTCAACCTCTTGGAGGACAACATGAAATGAAAATCACCTGACCTACAGCACTCTTATGCTGGTGTAAAGAAAAAGGAAAAAAAAAAAAAAAATAAATGGCGTGAAGAAAATATATCGATTTTTAATATTTGTAGCGAGATTGAAAAGTGAGCAAACAGAAATTCAGAACCAGGTGATTAACCAATAATAATCAATCAGGTGCTAATCATCAGCGAAAATCATATGCAGGTTGAAACCCAGTCATTCACTGAAACAGAAACAGCTGTGTAGGAGGCTTGGTTATGGAACAGCAGAACTGTGCTACTAAAGGGGAGGCACCATGGCTGAGACTGAGCACAGAAACAAGACTAAGTGCTTCGACTGCATTAGCGAGGTCTCTCCCAGGTGAAGATTTCAAAGCAGGGATACATGTTGCGCTCTTCGAGCTATTTGAAATAAACTGGCAATGTTGAGGACCGTAGATGCAGTGGTCATCCATGGAAAATGAATGCACCAGATTAAAGTCACATCAGAAGATGTTCAGCACTGCCATCAGCAAAAGAACTGCAGGAAACCATTAGGAACCCGGTACACCCATGAACTGTCTGAAGACATCTGGCTAGAAGTGATCATGAAAGAAGTGGGACACACAGTACCTTCAACGTTGGAGCAAGTCTGAGCGAATCAACTAAATAATATATAAAATCATAGGAACATGTGAAAAGGTGCTCTGGACTGATGAGTCAAAAATATTTGGCTGTCGCAGGAGGCTAATTGTTATTGCAATAATGTACAATAATGAGCAGGCAACAGTGAAGCATGGTGGAGGGTTCCTGCAAGTTCGGGGCTGCAATTCTGCAACGAGAGCTGGAGATTTGGTCAAGAATAATGGTGTCCTCAATGCTGAGAAATACAGACTGATATAGATCTTATCCATCATGCAGCACCACCAGGGAGGCATCTGATTGGTCATAAATGTATTCTGCAGTAACACAAAGTCCCCAAACATACAGCCAATATCATTAAGAACCATCTTCAGCACAGAGAAGAAAACAAGGAGACCTGAAAGTAATAGATTTGCCCCCCTACAGAGTCCTGATCCTCCAGAATGATTTGAGGCAGTACATCCATGGAAGATCTCTGGATCGTTCTCCAAGATGTCTGGAACAGCCTAGCTGCGGAGTTTCTTCTAAAACTGTGTGCAGGTGTGACACCAAATAATACTTTGGATTTCTGTTAATTTGCTTCCCATTTTGTTCATTGCAGCTTTATCTTTTTAAAGCTGAAACGAAAGGCGATGTGGATAAACGTGCGTAAAATTTTACAACAAAAGATATAGAAGAAAATAAATAAATAAAAAATATATTGGATCAATAAACCTGAAAAATAAATAAATAAGTGCAGAAGTGCGTTTCACATGTCGTCAAATCAAATTAAATTGGCTGAATCGAAAATGTATTAATTAAAAGGGAAAGTGAAATTTCAATTTCAATATTCACGCACATTACAAATATTTATTAAAAGCTTCTTTTCTTTTCACGTTTTGATTTACAGCATCACCACAATGGCATTGACTCTTCGACCATTCGGGGTCACCCCTAGAGGTCAGTGTGACAGCAGTGAAGTATGCAGTAGGAACGACAGACTGGTTCAAGGTGGAAGGATCGCATCAAGGATCGGCTCTGAGCCCTTTCCTGTTCGCAGTGTTTATGAAGTACGAGGTCAGACAGGTGTCTCCATAGAGTATGATGTTCGCGAATGATTTTGCGAATAGTGGCGAGAGTAGGGAGCAGGTTAAGAAGGTTGAGAGGATCGGTTGGGGCAATAGCAAGGAGAAGAAGTGGTGAAGGTGCAGGAGTTTAAGTCCCTGGGGTCAACTGTGCAAAGTAATGGAGAGTGTGTTAGAGAAGTGAAAAGAAGAGTGCAGGCAGGGTGGAGAAGAGTGATTTGGAATAGAAAGGGATCTGTAGGAGTGAAAGAGAAAGTTTATAAGAAAGTGGTGAGTCTTGCGATGTTGTGTGGTTTAGAGACAGTGGCATTAACAAAAAGCCAAGGTGGAGCTGAAGGTAGCGGAGCTGAAGACGCTGAGATGTTCATCAGTTGGGATTAACAGGATTAGAAATTAGTTTATTAGACGAAACATGCAGGAAGGACGTTATGGAGACGAGGTGAGAGACGAGCGAGTGAGATGGTTTGGATATATGCAGAGGAGGGACATGGGGTAGAAGAATGCTGAGGATGAAGTTGCAGGCAGACGGAAAAGAGGAAGACCAAGAAGGAGGTTTACAGATGTGGTGAGGGAAGACATGCAGGTGGTTGGTTTTAAAGAGGCAGATGGATATGAAGACTGATGATCTGCTGCAGCGACCCCTAACGGGAGCAGCAGAAAATGACCAGTATGACAATCACATTTCATTCCTTATATTAAATAACCAGTTTCACTCTCGGGATAATACATGACGAAACACACCTGTATATTTAACATATATATCAAACATATAAATATAATTCCAAAAAGACATTATACTTTTAAACGCTTACCAGTTCAATAGAACACAAACCCGTGTACACAACCCTGCTGTCCCAAAGAGTACAAACCGAAAGTCAAGTCTCCAGCCCATGCCTCTTTCTTATTGGCTATCCGAAAACGCAACCTTCAACAATTGGTTGGTTCAAACGTCAATCAACTTGTACCCACTCGCTGATTGGGTGGCTAAATAAACGCGGAAGTGAGTAATCCGTTCCGATTTTTTTCCGCATATTTTTTATTCTTTTTTTGTTTTTGTTTTTCAGATTTATATTTGGTTTGCTATTAAAATAAGCGCATACATGTATAACACGTATAAACAACGGCGTGTGTATTGATTTTATTCCCATTCTAGTGCACTCACTAAGTCGGAATATTAACACCGATAAAGAGGTTAAAGGGAGTGTTAGCATGTGGCTAATCTTCGCCAGCCATTATGCTTAAAGGAAATATTTTTATTTTCTTGCTTTTTATTTAAAGTATAAACGAATGGTTGGTTTATTTTGGTTAGAATTTTACTGTCCGTTTTAGTGTTCCGCTAGCTTGTTTACTAAGTGTACAGATAAGATCCCCGGATGAGGACGCGGTATGTGATTGGTCTAGATCAGTGGTTCTGTTCAAGTGTGGGGTGCTGCCCTCTAGTGGGGAATAAAGGCATGCTATGTGGGCCAATAAACGGCTGGATTTATATAATTTTTTGTTCTTTATTCATTTTCATTTATGTTTTTCTCTATTAAAAATAAAGTTAATACACTTAAAGCAACAACAAAAGGCCATTAATGCAAGTAAATTAAAACAACAGCAGTTCGGATACCTAACACAATTACACTTCTCTATATTAACTGTTGTGGGTCTCGTTAGCAAGAACTAGTCAGCATACAGAGAGAAGTTGGAACAGTAAACAACAACAACCAGTCTCTACACTTTGATAAATCCAAAGAGATGGTTGTTGACTTCAGGAGAGCACAGAGCGGCCACTCTCCACTGATCATCGATGGATCCTCAGAGGAGATCGTCGAGAGCACCAAATTCCTCGGGGTTCATCTGGTGGATAACCTCATCTGGGCACTCAACACCAGCTCCATCACCAAGAAATCCCAGCAGCGTCTCTACTTCCTGAGAAGCCTGAGAAAAGCCCATCTCCCTCCCCCCATCCTGACCATGTTCTACAGAGGGACCATTGAGAGACCTTGAGCAGGTGCATCACTGCCTGGTTTGGGAACTGCACCGTCTCGGATCGTAAGACCCTCCAGAGGATCGTGAGGACGGCTGAGAAGATCATCAGAGTTGCTCTCCCCTCTATCACCCTCCTGCCATCAGGAAAGTGGTTCTGAAGCATTCGGGCCTCACATCCAGACTGTCAACAATTTCTTCCCTTAAGCCATCAGGCTTCTCAACACAGAACTGAACTAAAACTCACTCACACACACACACACACACACACACACACACACACACACACACACACAAACAATCAACTGTGGGTTACTGAACTGTACAATCTGAACTCAACACACACTCATTACTCATCTCAATCCATTCAACCACCATTAATTATTTATATTAAGTCGTATTAAACTGTTTACCTGCTGTTTTTTTTGCACAGTACTGTATAATCAGACTATACAGTAGGTTTACTGGTCGACACTATTATGTGTTTTGTGTTATGTGTATTTGTCCCACACTGTCTGCACTGTTTGCACTTGATGCACTTTATGTAGCTTTATGTTGCATGTTGTAGCTCTGTGTTGTTATATGTAGCACCAGGGTTCTGAAAGAACGTTGTCTCATTGTCACTGTGTACTGCATGAGATATACAGTACAGGTAGCCGTCGACTTACGACCACAATTGGTTCCGACAGACCGGTCGTAACACGATTTGGTCGTAAGTAGAGTAGGCTATATGTACAGTACTGTGAAATGATGTTTAATGTGTGAAATGATGTGAAATGATGTGAAAATCTTTAAGTAGTATTTATCATAATTTTCTTTCATTATTGTTATACTGTATATATATATCATCATTTTCTTTGTTCATTTTATGCCATTTGTATCATCTCTACACCCTTTTGTTTCTTACTGTCGTACGCCGCGGCTAGCGATTGTGGTCGTAAAGTCGAATGGTCATAAGTTGCATAGGTCATAAGTCGACGACTACCTGTATCTGGTAGAAATTAAATAAAAGCTTCTTGACTTGAAGTGATTTGACTCCTAGAGCCGATAGAGGCATGAAGCAGGGACCCCTGATAGAAAATGTTTTAAACATAGACACTGATAGATATCGAAAACAATCATATTAAGCTCGTTATATATTATGTTGAGGCAATTAGAACTATGTTGTTGTTACATGCCTAATTGTTTGTATATTTTCATATATTTTCAAATATTTCAAGAGATTTATGCATCATAAACTTTTATTTTGCTTTCCAAATCACAATTTAAATTGTGATCAAAGTTGATCACAGTTGTTTGTTTTAAAAAAAATAAATTTGCAGTTTCATACATTTTCCTTTCACTATCAGGTGGACAGTTATACATAAACATCAGCTTTAAGTTAAATGGAACTTTAATGTAATAATTATAATGTTTTTTTATATAAAATATTTAATCTTTGTAATATTTATATTTTTTATCATATTTATCATGTTTTTACCTATGTTTATTTATTTTTTATTTGTGATTCAACATTAATTAGCGGACCCCCTTCAGTACCACCCCAGTTGCAGACCCATGATTTACTTGATATAAAAAAAATCTGAGCTAAAAAAAAAAAAGAAAGCAGAGTACAGACAGACAGACAGACAGACAGACAGATAGATAGATAGATAGATAGATAGATAGATAGATAGATAGATAGATAGATAGATAGAT
>JAAIIK010000066.1:2678000-2690875 GCA_014706435.1 Silurus glanis | reverse complement strand
GATAGATAGATAGATAGATAGATAGATAGATAGATAGATAGATAGATGTAACACTTCTGCTGATATTGAGGAATATTTTGACATGTATTTTCTTACCTGAGATCAGGCCGAGGAGAAAGATGGGGAGGAGGATCTTCATCCTGAGTTTCCACACGTACAGATCTCCACACCAACTCCATTTCAGAAAGATATAAAAGCTCCTTTTCTATTGAAAACTGTCTTAAAGGTCTACATTTCTGCCTCAGTCTCACTTGCTTTCCAAGTTCTGTAATGTTGCTGCAGCAAGAGAACATTTTGTATTCAAAGTTGACGTGTTAGAAGCAGGAAAAATGGGCAAGCTTAAAGATTTGAGCGAGTTTGACGTGGGCTAAATTGTGACGGCTAGACGACTGGGCCAGTGTTAATGCTGTTGATGCTCGACAGGTCAGAACTGTTTTGGCAGCAAACGGGGGACCAACACAATATTAGGCAGGTGGTCATAATGTTATGGCTGATCTGTGTAATATAATATATAATATATTATTATTAAAATGTAAATGGATATTGCATGTAACTACCATGTAAGGAGAAAAAAAAAGATTTTGTAATAAATAAAAAAGGTTTGTTTTATTATGTTTATATAATAATTAGTAGTAGATGCACTTTACTTTTATTATTTAGAAAGTGACCAATAATTTGTGCCCTATATTTGCTAGATATGTGTAGATCGATTTCTCGTCGCTAAACTGTTTCTCTCAGCAACACTGCTGCTAAGTGAATATGATGCATCTCAACACTACAGAGACTGAGGCGTGTCCTGAAAGTCACATAGAATACAGATTAACATGGCAGAGGTAGAGCTGCGTCTTCCTGGAGACAGAACAGGAAAAGAACATCTGGTTTTAGTTCATATGTTTTCTTTTGTTTTATCCACTACAAAGACGTGTTTGTGAAAAGGGCCATGCATTAGAAGTCAGAAAATTGATGATTTGCTGTCTGTCTAAAACAAAGAAATAAAAGTGAATCATCATTTGTTGAATCAAATCGAGTATCCATCGCACTGCATCGGTATAAAGGGTGAATCGTATTAAATCAGTAGCTGCTTTATGTGTATCTTTAATGTATCGTATCGATGGTTATGCATAAAGATGCGAATCTCATTGGCTACAGTTATGGAGATGCGCATCCCTAAAGACAAGTGTGTATTCCTGCCTTGGGGGGTTCAGTGTTCTCAGGAAAGGTTTTAGATTCACCACAATAAAAAGCTTTCTGAAGATGAAAGATTCATTTATTATACAGGAAAGAATATCTACAAGGACAGGAGGCAACTCATATGTGCAAAAATCTCCTGATGAAGGTACAATAGGAGCACAGCAAGCATTTTCACAACATAGAATAATGATTCTATTGAATTTGTCAGATTAAGAGCAATTTAGTTTCACAGAGAATATTTGAGATATTAATAGTCTGAATCTGACAAGTTGGTGTTATGACAGTCATGTGATATCTTGTTTATCCTTTTATTGGACAACAGCTTAAGAGAAAAATGAAGGCTGACTCTCACCACTTCCAACCATAAAACAAACGTCAAAACAAGGCTTTTGAAAGACCAATTAATTGGATTGAATATACACCGATCAGACATAACATTATGACTGGTGACGTGAGTAACACTGATTATCCCTTCATCATGGCACCTGCTAGTGGGTGGGATTTATTCGGCAGCGAGTGAACATTTTGTCTTGAAAGCAGGAAAAATGTGCAAGCGTAAGGATTTGAGTGAGTTGACGAGGGCCAACTTGTGGCGTCTAGACGACTTGTTCCCGGTCGCAAGTGGTCAGTATCTATCAAAAGTGGTCCAAGGAAGGAACAGTGGTGAACCAGCGATGGGAGGCCGTGGCTCATTGATATACGTGAACTGCGAAGGCTGGTCCATGTGGTCTGATCCAACAGACGAGCTCCTGTAGCTTAAACTGCTGAAGAAGTTCATGCTGTTGATGCTCGACAGGTCAGAACTGATTTGGCAACAAAAGTGGGACCAACACAATATTAGGCAGGTGGTCATAATGTTATGCCTGATCAATAGTCATAAGTTAACGCCTGGTCCGTGTACGTTTAAAAGGTCTGGTCTAACCAAATTGTTTCGGAATCTAATTAGAACTGAGCCAACATATAAAAATAGGAAAGGAAACAAGGTACACTCATGTTTGCTAAGGCCTGCAGGAAACAGTGTATGATCTGCAGTGTCACTCAAAAGCAAACTTTCTGTATAAATAGCAGTTTTTTTGACACCAAACAGTCAGTTTGTCCAAACTAACAGTCAGTTGTATCATTGTATTAGTTGTAAAACTGAACAAACAGTATCCTTATTGAGCTTTGGATCAAGACCACTCCAGATTAATGAAGAATATGGCAGTATGCTAGTTACAAAGGGATTTTGACCCTCTGAATCCAACTGATGAGATTTGTAAATTAATTGGAATTGTTAGTGTTGGAGTGCAGACTTTGATAGACTGAATTTGGTGTTGGGTTCAGCTTCTGGTAGACTGAATCCGATTGGCTGGTTTTGGGTTTCAGACCTCGGTAGACTAAATCTGATTGGTTGGTGTTTGGTTAAGGCTCTGCTATACTGAATCTGATTGGTTGTTTGGGGGGTTCAGAGTGTGGTAGATTGAATTTGGATGTTTAGTTTGGGGGTTCAGACTTTGGTAGACTGAATCTGATTGGTTGGTGTTGGGGATAAGACTTTGGTAGACTGAATCTGATTGGTTGTTTATGGAGTTCAGACTCTGGTAGACGAACCCTGGTAGATGGTTCTTTTGTTTTATTTGCAAACGAAGCACATTTGGGTCATTCACATGATCTCCAGTTATCTGAAATGATTAAAAAGTTATGTTTTAGAAGTTTAAAAAATTTCCTTAAATTAATGAGTAGAGTAAACCATGTGAGTGAATAGTTTTGATGTCACTTTATTCTCACCTCGCTGGAAGTTTCAGTCATTGTTTCTGGGTCTTCAGGGAAATGAGAAAGACAAAATACAGTGTTACTTTTTGTTAATCTTCATACTTACAGAGTAGACATTACATTTATGAATGAAACTTACATAATGTATTTCTGCATAGTGTTATTTAGAATGACTATTGAATTTAGTAACTGGATAGAGAATTAATTATAAACCAGCACAACACAAATATCCAAGCGAAACATTCATAAGCTGATGATGTGTATGTGTGTGTACCTTGTGGTTTGCATCTTTTATATACAATTACTATGATAAATATGATTCCACCCAGAAGCAGCACAACACACACGAACGCAATGATCGCAAAATACTTCGTCCTCGCAGCTTGAAATTCTGGCAGAGAAACACATCATCACTCATCCACACATATTTAAACTACAACCCAAATCCAAAAAAGTTGGAGCACTGTGTAAAATGTAAATAAAACAGAAATCTCATAAACCCATATTTTATTCCCAATAGAACATATAAAACATATCAAATGTTTAAACTGAGAAAATCTTTAGAAAGTATTAATTCGATGGCTGCAACACGTCTAAAATAGGTTGGGACGTGGCAACAAAAGTCCGGAAAAAGTAAGTTATTAAAATGAAACCATTATTAAATGCAACTATTATGGTTAATTGACAACAAGTCAGAAAGATGATTGGGTATAAATAGTGTATCTTAAAGAGGCATCTTAGGCGTTTTATTTCAGAATAATGTTCCTCAACATAAAGTTGAATATCTCATCATTAAATCTTTCACAAAATCTGGAGAAATCTCTGTGCACAAGGGACAATAGGCAAAAATCAATATTGGATGTCTTCTGGTCCTCAGGCGCACTGCATTTAAAACAGTCTGTATGATTCTGTAATGGAAATCACTGCATGGGCTCATTAATACTTCCAGAAATCATTGTTTGCCATGTCATCCACAAATGCAGGTTAAATCTCCATCATGCAAAGAAGAAGGCATGCATGAACATGATCCAGAAATTCTGCCATCCTCTCTGAGCGAAAGCTCATTTAAAATATACTGAGGCAAAGTGGAAACCATGGACACCATGTCCTCTGGACTAAAGAGGAGAGGGACCATCTGGCTTGTGTCAGCTTTCAATTCAAAAAGCTGCATCTCTGTTAGTGCATTAGTTCTGTGGAATGGGCAGCTTGCACATTTGGAAAGGCTCCATTAATGCTGGATGGTTCTAGATAAAAAAAAAAAAAAAGTCATTTTCAGAGAAGGCCATGTATATTTGGGCAAGACAATGCTAACTGCATACTGCATCTATTACAATAGCATGATTTCGTAGTATAATAGTCCGAGTGCTGAACTGGTCTGCCTACAGTCTAACATGAAAACATTTGCCGCATGTTGTGATGTGATGCTACACAGTGGTAAACATATCCCAATTTTTTGTGACCTGTTAAAGCCATTAAATTCAAAATTACCTTATTTTTCTTTAAAATGGTATACACATGTTTCAAAATAAGTGTTGAACGCATCACCATTTTTCTCAGTAAATATATTTCTTAAGGAGCTATTGACATGAAAGATGTCCATAAATGAAGTTATGTGTAATAATGTGAAATGACACATGGAAAAAGTATTGAACACATGAAGAAAGGGAGGTGTAAAAAGGCATGGAAATCCAAGACACCAGCTAAAATCAATCAGTAATTAGAAAGCAGTCCAGCCGTGTCAGTGCAAATGAATATCAGCTGGTTTAGTCCCAACTGCTGGCCTGTATAAAGGTGTCGAATTACCAAGGTGTCACACAAGAAACATCTCATGATAGGTAAAAGCAAAGAGCTCTCTCAAGACCTTTGCAACCTTATTTCTGCAAAACATACTGATTGCATTGGTTACAGAAGGATTTCAAAACTTCTGAATGTTCCAGTGAAGCACTGTTGGGCCATAATCCAAAAGTGGAAAGAACATCGTTTCACCATAAACCGGATATGACCAGGTGCTGCTCGCAAGATTTCAGACAGAGGAGTGAAAAGAATATCAGAAGAGTTATCACTTGTGGAGAGCTTCAGAAAGACCTGGAATTAGCAGGTACAATTGTTTCAAAGAAAAAAAGTAAGTAATTCAACGGCCATGACCTGTGTGCACGCTCACCACCCAAGACTCCGTTTCTGAAGAAAAAGCATGTTGAAGCTCGTTTAAAGTTTGCTGCACAACATTTGGACAAACCTGTGAAATACTGGGAGAATAAAGTCTGGTCAGATGAGACCAAAATGTAGCTCTTTGGATGCCATTATACACACCATGTTTGGAGGACAAATGTCACTGCACATCACCCCAAAAACATCAGACCAACAGTGAAGTTTGGAGGTGAGAACATCATGATGTGGGGCTGTTTTTCAGCATACGGTACTGGCCAACTTTATATAACTGATGGAAGGATGAATGGAAAAATCTGCTGCTGTCTACCAGGATGATGAAGATGAAACGAGGGTGAACATTTCAGCAAGACAACGATCCCAAACACAAAGCCGAGGAAACTCTCAACTAGTTTCAGAGAAAGAAAATAAGTCTCTAGAATGGTCCAGCCAATAACCTGACTTAAATCCAATAAAAAATTTATATAAAAAAAACTAAAGATTAGAGTTCATAGAAGAGGCCAGAGAACCTTCATGATTTGAAGAATGTTTGTGCAGAAGAATGGACCAAAATCACACCTGAGCAATACATGCAACTAGTTTCTCCATACAGGAGGCGTCTTGAAGCCGTCATTACCAACAAAGGCTTTTGTAGGAAGTATTAAATACATCTCAGTAAGTGTGTGCATTACTTTTCCCCTGTGTTATTTCACATTATTACACATAACTAAATTTATGGACATTTAAGGTTTGATTTCTTTGCATGTGTGGATTTCATGAGTTGTGACCAACATTTGGTAAAAACTTCATGTCAATAGCCCCTTAAGAAATATCTTTACTGAGAAAAATGGTGACGTGTTCGATACGTATTTTACCCGCTGCATATTCTCACTTTAAACACTTGATATGCTTCATATGTTCTACTGTGAATAAAATATGGGTTTATGAGATTTGCATTCTGTTTGAATTTAATTAGAAATGAGTTTATTAGAGGGACAACGCATTTGGACTGTTTGGAGACAAGGTGAGGGAGGCGAGATTGAGATGGTTTGGACATGTGCAGAGGAGGGACATGGGGTATATCGGTAGGAGAAGGCTGAGGATGGAGCCACCAGGGAGAAAAAAAGAAAGAAAAAGAGGAAGACCAAGGAGGAGGTTTATGGATGTGATGAGGGAGGACATGCAGGTAGCTGGTTTGAAAGAAGCAGATGTAGAGGACAGGTGGGTATAAAGACGGATGATCTGCTGTGGCGACCCCTAGTAGGAGCAGCCGGAAGAAGAAGAAGAAAAGGAAGAAGAAGTTAGACTATGGGTGCAATATATGTTAAAGCATAATCACCAATTCTAAAAGTAACCGATGATGATGTTGATAAAGATGACAATGCATATTGTGAAGGCACTGAGGTGAAATCTGGGGCATCTGGATCTAAATCACAAAAAAGAAACAGTTTGGTAAAATGACACAGTAAATGTAGGTAAAAAGGTGTAGATCCAAGCTGTGTCTGAAAACACTCCTAATATCCTATATAGTGCACTATATCAGGTGTCGGCCATTTTGACATTTTTGTGTTGTACAAATACTTAATTCCCTACAATCGTTCACATGTTTGGATTTGAAGATCATGAGTTAAAATTCCAGCCACACCAAGCTGCCACTCCTGGACCCCTGAGCAAGGCCCTTAGCCTATAGCAGCTCACTTATGAGATAAATGTAAGTCGCTCTTAAGGATGTCTTGTTAAAGGAATGGGAGCCCTCTGGTGTTAAGGAGGAGAAGTGTGGATGTGTTTAGACACTGAACAATATGTTTCCAATTGTTTTTTTTCTTCCTGCTGTTTTAATTCATAAAACTAAACCAATTTCAAAACCAACCAGTGAGGTGTATGCTGGTGGTAATAAGGTTGATTAAATAAACAAAACTGGAAACTCTACCTATGGACCATTTCAAGATCTTTGAGATCTCAAAACTCCGAACTTCTAGTAGTTCCTAGAATAGCAAAGTCCACTAAAGGTGGTAGAGCATTCTCACATTTAGCTCCTAAACTTTGGAATAGGTTTTCTGACAATGTTCAACACATCATTACCTTGTGCTCCAGTACATCTGATCAAGTGCCCATTATCATCTTGGCTAATATTATGAACAGCATATTTCTACACTAATTCCTTTTCACTGCTTCTCTTTCACTACCCATCCCGAGGCATCCAGAGGTTGCGCCAGCTCCAGTTGTGTCCCACCTTGTGAAGATTATGGACCTTCAAAAGATAGAGGTCGAACCCACAAGCATCTCGGACCATTTACAGATGTTTAGTGCCATTTGTGCCGTTATGACATTGAGAGTAAACAATTTTTTAAACGCTACTCAAAAAACTTTCATTCTACATATGCTGTGTCTCCATCAATGAACATATTAAGGCTCTGGCATGGAGGAGCTGGCATTGGATCTATTATGATCTCAGATGTTATAGCTATTTTATGAGTTGTTTAGAAGCTCCTGGTTCCACAACTTCAATTGACTGGATAAGACTGTAGAAATGACATTATTTATAATCATAGACTCTCCAGTCTGGGTAGTTCTCACTCTCCAGTGTTTTGTATTGTTTTTATGATTTATAATCACACTCTTGATGTCACCCAAATGAGGATGGGTTCCACTTTGAGTCTGGTTCCTCTCAAGGTTTCTTCCTCATACTGTCTAATAGAGTTTTTCCTTGCCAAAGTCACCCCAGGCTGCTAATTGGGGATAAATACACAACATTTACTTATATTTAATTTTTTTGTTCTATAATTCTGTAATGTGAACATCAAATTTAGGTAAAACAAAACAGTTAAGATGTTTATGAAAGCTAATCATAGCTAATAACATGGAATTTCCGGAGCCTAGACATCGAGGCGACAGCTTTTCACTAGGAATATTAAACGTTTCCCTGAAATACCGTATTCAGACGTGTTTTATTACCCGGTTGAGACAGAGTTCGTTTACATTAGAGAAGTGGTAAAGACTTATCATAGTCTGGATGGCTAAAATTACTTGCTTAGCAGAAAAGTCGGAAACATTTGGTGTTACAATGTGGATGATGTTTATCTTTTGTTTGGTGATGTTGGAGCAAGTCAAACGCTGTCAAAAAAATCCTCTGTTTGGTTTGTTGCTAAGGTCCCCAAAGAGGTTATTAGCCCTCACTGCACTTGCACAGCAGGGTAAGTCTGTATGTCTATGCTAATAATTAGGCATTCCATCATAACTTATTGGATACATCATTATTTCATACATTTTGAAATGTGGTTGAATTAGGTGAAGTGTTGAGCTATGTTACTCTGATCCTTGTTGTGGTGGAACACTGTGTGTGTGAGTTTGAGAGGGTTTGAACCCTCCATCTGAGCCAACAATAAACAAGAACGTGCAACCAATACAATGCTGGTGAACGATATTTTTTTTAATTCATCGTGTTGTTGGTTTTAGATAACAGTAGATATCCTCGAGATGCTAATCAGCATCCAGCCTACACTGCTGTAATGCTGTTTTTCCGAAATCTAAACACTTTAGTTTCCGACAGCTTGAACAACATGAACAACACGGTCCCGATTTTAATTTAGACTTTTTTTAATCTCAAGAATAAATAAACTGTTGCGGTATCACGGTATATATGGCGTCTCCCAACAATGTTTTAAATGTGCACATTAGCTAACCAAAAACGCTTAAGAACCAAAGACATCACTTCCTTAAATGAACGTATGGCCATTGAAATGGTGTATATTAAGACATGGGAACTTAAGAAATATACAGCAGGTGAAATAAGTATTGAACACGTCACTATAACATTACATTTACCAGATGTTGGTAACAACTCATGAAATCCACACATGCAAAGAAATCAAACCATACCATGTCCATAAATTTAGTTATGTGTAATAATGTGAAATAACACAGCTGAAAAGTATTGCACACACTTACTGAGATGTATTTAATACTTCCTACAAAAGCCTTTGTTGGTAATGACGGCTTCAAGACGCCTCCTGTATGGAGAAACTAGTTGCACGTATTGCTCAGGTGTGATTTTGTCCCATTCTTCTACACAAACAGTCGTCAAATCTTGAAGGTTCTGTGGGTCTCTTCTATGAACTCATTTTTTTTTATAGATTATTAATTGGATTTAAGTCAGGTGATTGGCTGGACCGTTTTAGCAGCTTTATTTTCTTTCTCTGAAACCAATTAAGAGTTTAGTCAGCTTTGTGTTTGGAATTGTTGCTGAAATGTTCACCCTTGTTTCATTTTCATCATCCTGGTAGATGGCAGCTGATTTTAATCAAGAATGTCTCGGTACATTTTTCCATTCATCCTTCCATCAGTTATATAAAGTTGGCCAGTACCGTATGCTGAAAAAAAAAACAGCCCCACACCATGATGTTCTCACCTCCAAACTTCACTGTTGGTCTGGTGTTTTTGATGTGATGTGCAGTGACATTTGTCCTCCAGACATGGTTTAAACGAGCTTCAACATGCTTTTTCTTCAGAAACGGACTCTTGCGTGGTGAGTGTGCACACAGGTCATGGATTTTGAATGCATTACTTACTGTTTTCTTTAAAACAATTGTACCTGCTAATTTCAGGTCTTTCTGAAGCGCTGAAGTGATAACTCTTCTGATATTCTTTTCACTCCTCTGTCTGAAATCTTGCGAGGAGCACCTGGTCATATCCGGTTTATGGTGAAACGATGTTCTTTCCACTTTTGGATTAAGGCCCAACAGTGCTCACTGGAACTTTCAGAAGTTTTGAAATCCTTCTGTTCTGACCTTCTTTTGCAACAATAAGGTTGCGAAGGTCTTGAGAGAGCTCTTTGCTTTTACCCACCATGAGATGTTTCTTGTGGGACACCTTTATACAGGCCAGCAGTTGGGACTAAACCAGCTGATATCAAATTGCACTGACACGGGGCAGGACTGCTTTCTAATTACTGATGGATTTCAGCTGGTGTTGTGGATTTCCATGCCTTTTTACACCTCCATGTCTTCATGTGTTCAATACTTTTTCCATGTGTCATTTCACATTATTACACATAACTTCATTTATGGACATCTAGAGTTTGATATCATTTAGAAATATATTTACTGAGAAAAATGATGATGTGTTCAATACTTATTTTACCTGCTGTAGAAGTTCAAAGAAAAAACAAATGCACCTCTTCTACTCCGTTCACCCGTTGCATAAATGATTTTTTTTTGGAGACAGAAGGCAGCGTTTGGAGACTCACCTTTCTTTATATTCAGGTCCACCTTTGTGTAAATGTCTGACCCCCATTCCATTTCAACTCCACACTGATACGTCCCAGTGTCCTTTACAGTGAGCTCTCGGATATTCACCGTGAACTCTGCAGATTTGGTGTCATCAAACATTGAGGATCTTCCTGAAGTCACCCACATGTTTTTAGCGTCTGTATATATTAGGTCTCCACAATCTAGCAATGTAAGCATGCAGAAATATTTTTTGTTTGTTGTGAATTTTGGATCGTACATGCACTTGATCAGGACTTCTCCTCCTGAATATCCTGTTACTTCCATAGAGGTTTGTCCATCTAACAAAACACCAAATATCCATCTGAGCAAAACTGTAACACTGCTGCTGAAAGTGAGGATTATTATAAAGTGCATTTCTTTACCTGAGATCAGGCAGATGGTGAAGATGATGAAGAGGATCTCCATCCTGAGTTCACACTCCCAGATCTCCACACCAAATCCACTTCAGAAAGATATACAAGCCGCGGTTCTTTTGACAGTTCACGTAAAAGACTGGCAATTTCTCCCTTTTACCCTCTGCTCATTGTTTTAAACAGAAAGTGATGCCATCTCCACTACCCACTTCCTCTTCAGGCTCTGTGGGGAAATGTTCTTTGCAAGTGTGTCAGCAAATTGTGGGAAAAAAATGACACTTAAAAAGAAAAATGTAATCGAAGTTTTACACTGGACTTAATAAATGACCACGCAATTGACCATGTATTTAGACCTTCGTCGCTTGTTATCTTGCGCCTGATGCTACAATCATTCAAATTGATTCTTCATTTTTTCTTCCTCATTAAGCTACACTCAGTACCCCATAGAGTTCAAACAAAATTCTAGAAATGTCTACATCTTTTAAACAAATCAAATATTGAAGATCACATGTATAAGTATTGAGTTGCTTTACTCAGTACACAGCAATTACAGCCTCGAGACGTCAAGTCAAGAGTCAAGAAGCTTTTATTGTCATTTCAACCATATAGAGCTGATGCAGTACACAGTGAAAGGAAACAACGTTCCTCCAGAACCCTGATGCAACATCAAACAACAATCACAAAAACAGAAAACACAGGGCCAAGGACTAGTAAGAAAAATCCTTGCCACATAAAGTGCATGTGTGCAACCTGGTGCAAACAGTGCAAAAACACAACACACGAAACACAAAACACAAAATAGATCCGCCAGTAAACCTGTCGTAACGAGATAAAGTGAACGGTAGCAAAAATGTAAACAGAATATTGTGCAAATGAGCAAATAGCAGCAATCGAGGTAAAGTAAACAGTAGCAAAAACTTTTTGGGTATTGCGACTTTTTTGGGACTTTTTGGGTATGATAAAACAAGCTTTTGGTTCGAGGGTTTTTTTGCCATTCTTCATTGGCAAATCCTCTTAAGCTCGGTCAGAAGAGCGTCAGCGGATAAACACTTTCAGATCTCGAACTAACAGTTCATCCAAAACAGAGGGTTGTGATGGTATAGAATTTTATTCTGTAACTTTAACTAGAAGAAAAAGTGCAACAGTTCTTGTAATTTTTTTCTCCAGTAAAATAAACCTCACCACAATCAGCATAATTACAATAACAGAATACGACTACACACAAATATAATGCATTTAAATACACTAAAAATGGATCGGATAGAACCTCTACTTTTAGAAACTTTAGATTTTCGATTCTTCTTCCCATTTGTTCTTCAGAGAAAACACAGGTTGTCAAGTCCAGAGCTCAAAATGGGCTCGATAATGTATTGTAAAACACAGACTTAAACAGGATAAAAGTGTTTTATTAGTCAAAATCTAAAGAAACAAACAAAAAAAGCTTTGCGACAATGATTACAAGAAGTTCATTAAAGCAAACAGATTGTATATGAAAACAGCAAAAACTTAAAAGAAAACTCAAGACCGTGCCGGAGACACAGTGTGATGTCCAGACAAGTTATTTTAAAATCAAAAAAACAAACCCAAGCAAAGTGTGGAGAAAGAAAACTTCAATAGATGTTGGGAAATAAAACACATGGACATATGGGAGCAGTGGGGACAACTAGTGGACAAATGCAGTAAAACAGTCAAAGTCTGGACAGGACCCCACAATTCTGACAGTAGACAAGGGCAGCATTTGGGGTATTGAGATCTTATTGAGAACTTTCACCCGTAGGCAACCACAGAGAATATGATCGTTTTAAACACTTTTCTGAACACAGTTTTGAGGAAGAGTGTGTAGCATTTAAGAGAATAATGATTTTTTTTTTTTAAATGTACTTATAAATAGGAACAATTTAAAATGTAATGTAAGAATTCATGACTAGAAGAGACTCGTTTACAAAGGCACTTAGATTTTTTGCATATGTTGTTTGTCAACATGATTGAGGGAACGGGTTCAGTCTCTGACTGGATTTGTTTTTTTAGTGTTGAGGTTCAGAATTTGAATCTAAATTGGTTGGTGTTGCAGTTCAGGGTCCGGTAGACTAAATCTAATGTGTTGGTGTTAGGGTTTAGGCTCTGATAAAGTGAATCTGATTGGTTG
>JAAIIK010000066.1:2662488-2677990 GCA_014706435.1 Silurus glanis | reverse complement strand
GGGTTTAGGCTCTGATAAAGTGAATCTGATTGGTTGGTGTTAGGGTTCAGGCTCTAATAAAGTGAATCTGATTGGCTGGTTTTATGGTTCAGGCTCTGATAAAGTGACTGATTGGTTGGTGGTAGGGTTTAGACTCTGGTAGACTCAATATGATTGATTGGTTTTGGGATTTGGGCTCTGATAGACTGAATCTGCTTTGTTGGTGTTGAGTGCAGACTTGAATATACTGAATCTGATTGGTTGGTTTTAAGGGTCATATTTTGGTAAACTAAATCCAGTTGGTTGGTGTTGAGGTTCAGTTTCTGATAGACAGACTCTGGTGGATTGGTGTTTTGTGTTGACTGGAGATGAAGCACATTTTCATAATCTCCATTTGTCTGAAATGAGGTAAAATATGAAGTTTACAAAAACATGAAATGTTCTGTCACATTAACAGAGTAAACCATGTGAGTGCAAAGTTTTGCTGCCACTTTGTTCTCACCTCGCTGGAAACTGGTGTCATGGTTTCTGGGTCTACATGGAGATGAGGAGGACAGAAGAAACGTGTTAATGGTGATATGATGATTATGATGATGATGATGAGGAGAATATTAGTTGTGTGTGTGTGTGTGTGTGTGTGTGTGTGTGTGTGTGCACCTGGCATTTTGCACCCCTTGTATAGAATCACAATGAGGAATATCATTCCAATCAGGAACACCAGCAGACTCGCCCACAGAGCAATCAAAATGAAAGCTGAAAATCCTGGAGATAAAATGTGCAATAAATCAAACACTCACACTTTAACACTCATTAATTATCTTCTACAAAAATCGAAGTAATGCTACATGTGTGTGATGTGCTTGAGTTGGTGAACTTGGTGAAGACTGAGATGATGTTGGGACACATGGATCAAAAACAGAGAATCATTTAGTTTCATTATGAATAATTATATTATTACTCTGAGTGGATCACATGTGTTCCCCTTTTGAGTCTGGTTCCTCTCAAGGTTTCTTTCTTCTTCTTCCATCTAATGGAGTTTTTCCTTACCATGGCTGCTCATCAGGTATAAATACACATCGTTCACCTTAACTGTTAAATTCTGTAAAGCTGCTTTGAGACAATATCTGTTGTGAAAAGCGCTATAGAAATAAATTTGACTTGACTTGACTAGTTATTTCAGTGTTAGATACAGTACGTTCAAAAAGTCCCCCCGCAGTTACCCTGTGGAGTAGGTAGTTTGGATTTAGTTTGTGGATACCTGGGCACCAGAAACCAGAATAGAAGGAGAGGGAGGACAAAAGAGCTGCTTTATCCTAATCGATCAAGACATACTTTTACGACAGGTTAGTGTATTGTAATTTCGCTGCCCGATTTACTTTCGTGGGAAATGTACCCTCTACCGCTCCTCTGCTGTTGGGTGGGTACTATAATTTGTTTCCATTTCCCGGGCACTGATTTCAGCAAGTTGAAACTTGTTTAAGGTCTAACCAAACTCAAGAGAAGTGTAATAACCTTGTTTGACTTTCAGTTGAAAGCAAGCTAAGCGGCCAGCTGGACTTCAAAGGCATCATAAGTGACTTAAGTGACAAAAAGGTCCAACAATAGGATTTAAAATCAACTTACAATTTTACATTTTCTCAGTTTAAACATTTGATATGTCATCTATGTTGTTTTCTGAATAAAATATTGAAATTTGAAACTTCCACATCATTGCATTCTGTTTTTATTCACAATTTGTACAGTGTCCCAACTTTTTTGGAATTGGGTTTGAAGTTCGGATTTAGTTTGAGGAAAGTTTCAAGCAGCTTTTCTGTAGACAGGAATATCTCATCATTATACTGTGCGAGATTTAATAAATGGCTACTGTGGAGGGATTTTTTTGACAGCACTGTAGACATTTGTTTCAGAGTTTGCTATCCATTTATTTTTCTTTATAATGTTATATTTCAATGTTTTACTGATGTTTAGTAAAAACCTTTTTTTTTTTTTTTTTTTTTACATTTATTTGTTATCTGTTTTGTTATTTTGTTATCACCCCTTATTAGGTTCCATGTAGGCCTCCATGTTCATGTAGCACATCCTCAAGTTACAGCCCTGATAATCTATAATGATTTGACCTGTCCAGTGATCACACCTAAATCCTATTAAAGTGCTCTGGGATGAACTGGATCACAGAGATTAGAACCAAATCTTCAACTAGTGAAGAACACTTTTGTCAAGTTTTTCCAAGAGGCATGACAAAGTATTTCAGCTGAATGTTTGGAGAAACGAACTGTCTAGATGCCAAAAGTGTGTAAAGCTGTTGTTCATGCTGAGGCAGCCCCAACTCCCAAACTCTCACTTCCTATTGTTCTTAATTTAGTACAGATAATGCTAATGATTCATGAAGATAAACAGAAGGCAGTGGTTGGAGACTCACCTTTCTTTACTTTTAGTTCCACTGGTGTGTAAATGTCGTTTTCCCGAGATATATCAACTCCACACTGATACGTCCCAGTGTCCTCTACAGTGAGCTCTCTGATCTTCACCCTGAACTCTGCTAAATCGGTGTCATCAAACAGTGAGAATCTTCCTGATGTTACCCACATGTTTTTATCTCCAGTCTTTATTAGATCAGAACAGCCTGGCGATGAACCCTTACAGAAATATTTTGGGTTTTGTTTGCATTTTGTATTATACTTGCACTTGATAAGGACTCTTCCTCCTGAATATCCTGTTACTTCCTTGGAGGCTCCTCCATCTAACAAAACACCAAATATCCATCTGAGCAAAACCTTCCTTCCCGTACCACTGCTGCTGATAGTGAGGATTATTATAAAGTGCATTTCTTTACCTGAGATCAGGCAGAAGGTGAAGATGAGGAGGAAGATCTTCATCCTGCGTTCACGCTCACAGATCTCCACACCAACGCCACTTCAGGAAGATATGAAAGCTCCTGTTCTGTTCCACACTGTTACTGACTGTCCTGATCTGTAAATATGTTGTATATTCATCTGTGTCTTAACCACGTCTTGACCACTTCTCCATTCTGGCTTTGTGAGAAAAGATCTCTTTAATTTTATGAGTCAAGTGCATGAGTACAGCAAAGATGCTTTCAATTGAATTCAGTCATTTTAAAACTTTCCGTGTTCCTCTGAAATTTTTCTCCTACTGCCGTCCTCCTACAAGGTTCTCAGGGCCCTTCTGACAGCCATACTGTCTCTGCGCTCTCCATGATGCCCCAACCGGCAGTTCTGTTCTATTCACTTGCACTTCCTTGTGCACGGGTCAAGGGGTCCACAATATGCAATAATATTTTTTTACGAGTGTTTGCATGATCAGGAGGAGCAGCTCCTGGACAGCAAAAGACTGTTAAACAGGCACACACAGGATAAAGTTAGGCTGCCTATTGGATGAGCACCAACAGTTCAACAAATACACTTTCCAATGCAAAGCATGTTACTGGATGAAAAGTCCAAGTCCCTGCATTGCTGCACAATGTACTGTACACTGAGTAAATGACTTCTATGTAGCTGTTTACAACTTTGAACGAACATGAAAGTGGTGACAAACATGTTCAATCGCTCGTTCTCCTTTTAGACTGGGTCTCAGTTCATCCTGTACAGTTCAATCTGTATTAGCCAGGATACTACCAAACTAGGGTCAGTCAAACACAGTGCAGTATTACAGCAGCTTGATCCAGAGTCACTTACAACTGAGCGGTTAAGGGTCTTGCTCAAGGCCCTTGAAGCAAATTCCAGAAATTATTTTGTGCCAGCAAAAGTGCTCCCAGACTTTGAGGAGTGGGTGGGTGGATTGGGAAGTTCAGTGGGGCAGGAAAGGGGGATGAGAGAGGGAGAGAAGCTGCCTGTCCCTGGCTACACTGCCACCTAAACTTCCCTGCAGAGGCGTGGCAGACGATGGAGTGCCCATTTTCGCCGTCGGTCCCATCTTGCCGAACAGGTTGCAGGTGGCAGCATCGGCTGCAGCACTCCTCCTTGACCTGGTCCCACTCCTTCCAAGGCGAAGTCTCCCTGGCGTCATACCCCTCTTCCAACACGGGGTTTTTGACACCACTGTAACACACTCACTGGTTGCGCACTGGAGGAAAGTGAGACAGGCAAAAGTTTACCAAGCAAAGATTTCTTTCTTTACTTTCGTTTTCACCCCGCGTTGAGTACTGGAAATGAAAGGGGCTCACCCACACACTTGCGGATCTGCCCTTCTTCCTCCGGTGTCCGCCTGTCTCACTAGCAGATCGGCACGCTTTCCATTTCTAGAGCCCGCCGAGTTTCCTTGTGCACCATCACGCTTTTTCCTGGCGATCGTCTCGCTGGTGTTTCACTGCTCTTTATTGGCATCACCAGACTAAAACAGAGCGCACTGATTAGTCTCATCAGCTGCAGGTTCCATCCGGCTCCAATCGCTCACTGCTGGCACATACCCCAACACCCGACTCAGGCCAGGGAACCGGGTTTTTTCATATCAAGTTAGAAAGAAGAAGTGGCCCATTTCTGGTTAAGACACAGATGAAGACGCAGAACATTTACAGGACAGGACTGTAGCAGTGTGGAACAGAACAGGAGATTTTATATCTTTCTGAAGTGGAGTTCTGTGGAGAGGTGTGTGAACTCAGGATGAAGATCCTCCTGCTCATCTTCACCCTCTGCCTGATCTCAGGTAAAGAAAAACACTTTGTAATAATCCTCACTATCAGCAGCAGTGTTACTTTTGGTGTTTTGTTAGATGGAGGAGCCTCTAAGGAAGGATATAAAGGAAGAGGAGTCGTTATCAAGTGCAAGTATGATCCAAAATACAAACAAAACCCAAAATCTTTCTGTAAGGGTTCATGGGCAGACTGTTCTGACCTAATAAAGACTGAAGTTAAAAACATGTGGGTGACTTCAGGAAGATTCTCACTGTTTGATGACACCAAATCAGCAGAGTTCAGGGTGATGATCAGAGAACTCATTGTAGAGGATAATGGGACGTACTGGTGTGGAGTTTCTAGAGATGTTTGGATGAAGATTTACACATTGGTGGAACTGAATATAAAGAAAGGTGAGTCTTCCACCACTGCCTTCTGTTGATCTTCTTGAAACAGTAACAGTACGAAGTGAGATTGTCCTAACAGTCCTAAAATCTAACGCATGGCTCTTTCACAAACAAGCCTTTGTAGTGCAAAATAAAAAGATGAAATAAAACCAGATGTTCTTTCCTGTTCTGACTCCAGGAAGATGCAGCTCTACCTCTGCCATGTTAATCTGTATTCTAAGACCCTCAGGACATGCCTCGGTCTCCGTAGTTTTGTGATACGTCACATTCACATAGCAGCATTGGTGCTGAGAGAACGCGCTTGAAAAACGAGCAAGAAGAAATCGATTTATCGATACATATCAATATTGGTCACAAATTATTGGTCACTTTCTAAACAATAAAACTAACTATAGTACTAATAGTATAGCACAGTGGTCGGGAACCTACGATTCGGGAACCTATGCAAAAAAAAAGGTTCCCGACCCCTGGTATAGTATATCTACTAATAATTATATATAAATTAATCCTTTTTACCAATGCAAATATGTTAAAAATGATGCATTGTGATACAAATGCCAACTATGCACATTAATACGTATGATTTCAACACACCTTTAGCAGGAAGTTCTGACTCTAGAGAAGTGACTGCTTATGCAGGGACCAGAAGCAACATCAAGTGCAGATACGAGGATCAATACAAAGACAAACCCAAATCTTTCTGGAAGATCAGAACAGATCAGTGGAGTATTAAACACATAAACACTGAAGCACACAGTGAATGGTCACATGATGGCAGATTCTCAATCCATGACAACAGAAGTGCAGGATTCTTCAGTGTGTTTATCAGAGAGCTGATTATAGAGGACACTGGGACGTACGCATGTGCTGTTGCTGCGTCTGATCAAATAGAAATCTACACTGTAGTGCAGCTGAACGTCACAGAAGGTGAGTAGGCAATAAAATACTGTGATACTGTTAATGGCACGATTGTTCTTTATTTGGCTTATTTTCTTAACACATTCAATCTCATCTGATTCATTGTTATGTACAGATGTTTACTTTGAGAAGACAATCAACAAGACGGTGCATGTAAGAGGAGATGTGAACATTAGCTGTACATACCCAGAATCCCACAGGAATGACGATAAGTTTCTTTGCAAGAGGCATAAAACTGCTGCTTGTCTTTATATGACAACCATTAAAGATAGAAGTGTGGGGAAATTCTCCCTGTATGATGACAGAGAGAAACACGTCTTCACTGTGAGTCTCAACGATGTCACTGAGCAGGACTCTGGTGAATACTGGTGTGGAGCTGAAGTGGCCTGGAAACAGGATCATGAATACAATGTTTATTTCACACACGTCAACCTGACTGTTACTGGTGAGTCTGTATGATTACCACTGACAGTCTGGAACATCAGACCTACGTTACATAAACCTGAAGTATCTGATATCATGCCTTATTCTATTTGGAGCTAGCCAGTGCTGAAAAATCTGCATATTATTCAATCTGTAAATCCACTGAAAGTCAAACATGTGATCCACTCATAGTAATAATATAATTCTTCCTAATGAAACTAAATGATTCTCTGTTTTTGATCCATGTGTCCCAACATCATCTCAATCTACACCAAGTTCCCCAACTCATGCACATCACACACATATGTAGCATTACTTAAAGTTTTGTAGAAGATATTGAATGAGTGTTAAAGTGTGAGTGTTTGATTTATTGCACATTTCAGCTCCAGGATTTTCAGCTTTCATTTTGATTGCTCTGTGGGCGAGTCTGCTGGTGCTCCTGGTTGGAATCATATTCCTCATTGTGATTCTATACAAGGGGTGCAAAATGCAAGGTGCGCACACACACACACACACACACACACACACACACAAACCCCTAATATTTTCCTCATCATCATCATCATATCACCATTAACACGTTTCTTCTGTCCTCCTCATCTCCATGTAGACCCAGAAACCATGACACCAGTTTCCAGCGAGGTGAGAACAAAGTGGCAGCAAAACTTTGCACTCACATGGTTTACTCTGTTAATGTGACAGAACATTTCATGTTTTTGTAAACTTCCTATTTTACCTCATTTCAGACAAATGGAGATTATGATTTTGTGCTTCATCTCAAGTCAACACAAAACACCAATCCACCAGAGTCTGTCTATCAGAAACTGAACCCCAACACCAACCAATCAGATTCATTTTACCAAAGTCTTAAACCCAAAGCCAACCAATAATAATCAGTCTACCAAAATCGGAACCCGACAACAACCAATCAGACTCAATATACTGCATTAAAGCCTGAACCCATCACCAAACAGCTTCAATCTATCAGAACCTAAACCCAACACCAACCAATCAGATTCTGTGTAACTGAGCCTAAACCCCAACACCAACCAATCAGATTAACCCTCTCCCCCAATCAGTTTGAGCAAATATAATGCAAAAACATTTCCTGTAGCACAGCAGTAAACACGTGGTTCTAGTCACCAATTCTTACATTTTAAAATTAATCTATTTTAAAACTAAATTTCTGGAATAACTTTTCATTGTTTTCTAAAAATCCTAGACATTCATCTTGAAGTTTGTAGTAAAAAGAAAGTGTATAAAATGATTGTTTGCACTATGAGTAGTTGTCTAAAGGGTGAAAGTTTGTGCTTATGAGTGGATTTTAACAGTCGGGAGTCGAGCAGTTCACCTCTAATGTTTAATGCTATTCATGGCATTGATGCCACAGGGATAGAGGTCAGTTAAACATTTCAGCTCAGGTGTGATGCTCAGCAATCATTTATTATTGCTGTTTCATTTATTATGAGTAATTATTTCTCTATTATCATTTTCTATAATCATTTTCATCAATCACTGATTTATTTATAGTTTCAGGATTATTATTTGCTCTTCTCTGTAAATGCATTGCATAGTGTCAGGATCATGAATCTGGAATATATCACAGCCACTGCACTTCTTTATTTGTCACATGTCAATGATCGCTCGTCCCTGTTCCTCATCACCTTGATTAGCATATGTGTATGTAGCTTCAGCCTTTCCAGCGTGTATTATCTCAGGTTTGTCTTTTCATGCTCATTCTCAGTTTTTGCTTCTTTGTTCACTTGTGCAAGTTTTGTTTTTGTTTTATTGATCTTGTTAGTGTTTTATGTTTTGCTAATAAAGCAAGTTTCTGTACGCCTATCCGCCTATCCTTGTGTTCCATGAAATGTAGATGATAGACTGAGGGTTTCTACGTGTCGCTTAACAAGCTATGTTTCTACATTTGGGTGAGTTTCCGGCCACAGAGGGTTTTCAAGAAAAATAATAGGAAATTGGATTGTAACGGACTGAAATTGCAACGCCTGTGTGTGCTATCATTTATCATTAATAATCATTGATCATGATTCAAATCGATCTTAATCCCAAGGGCCTGCCTTCTCCTTTTACTCTGTTTAAAAAATTAAGAATCCACAGTTTGACACTTTTAAAGCAGCCAAATCCATTTCCAATGTATTCCAATGCGTATATCATTTGCATATAGTTCTAAGAATAGATAGATAGATAGATAGATAGATAGATAGATAGATAGATAGATAGATAGATAGATAGATAGATAGATAGATAGAATTTTATTGTCATTGCATAGTACAGGTACACAGCAACGAAATGCAGTTTGGCATCTACCAGAAGTGCAAAAAGTAGCAATCGTGCAAAATTGCAGATAAATATGTATATTTACAGCATGTGATATATATGTAAGCATATGTACAGTGAATAAATATAAAGGCTATAACAGTGCAGAGACGTGTGGACATCATTAAGAAATACAGAAATGGTTCTAGGGCTATGGCAATACTGAACCAACATGGCAACCATTCCCTACTTAAACACCATGTAATTCCAAAGGTCTGGATTGCAGCTCGTTGGAACCGACGTCACCATACAACAAGACAATGAGCCGAAGCGTACGTCCGAACTCTGTAAGTGTTAGAGAGCGAACAGTCGTCTGGAGTGATATCCATCATGGAATGACCTGCCCAGTCACCGCACCAAAATCCATTTGAACTGCTCTGGGATGAACTGGATCACAAAGAAATCTCCAACTAGTGAAGAACAACTTTTGGCATATTTTCCAAGAGGCACGGCAAAGAATTTCAGCTGGATTTTTCACTGTCCGAATGCAGAGAGTGTGTAAAGCTGTAAATCATTCAAAGGGAGAATTTTTCACTGAAAAAATAAATGTAACATTTGGTAATGTATATGGTTTGTTTGGTCACACAAAAACTTCATACTGTAATACTACATGGTTTGTTGTTTAAAAACAAAAGGAACATGCATGTCTCTCAAAAACCATCAAAGTCTAGGTTTTGACGTGTACTGCATATCGGTTTGTTTTAGTTTGTTCTAGTTTTATTTTGTTGTTTCGTTTTGCCGTGTACTGTAATGTATACGGTTGAAGTGACACCAGACACTTGTTTGACTTATTCGAGACATCAGCATGAATTCTTTTTTTTCCCACAGATTTCTTTGCTGTTGATTATACGAGTTGGTGTCAAAAAGTTTAGAGAGTAATGATGCTGGTGCTATTCTGACCACGTGCATCACAGTGTCTGTGAAAGAGCAAACGTGAAATTCTGCGTAAAACTGGGTAAGTCTGCCACAAAGACACTACAGTTTGCTTCTCATAACCATTACTGTACCCCCCAACATTGTTTATCTGCAATAAATTGACATTCGAGGAAGAAACCTCGAGCGGGACCAGACTCCAAAGGAAACCCATCTGTAGAGTGTATTGCTCGACCTCCTGCTTCCACAGAGGGCGCCATTGCTGCTATTCTGACTTCTGCCTCCACAAGCCGTGTAAATTTTGCGAAAAGTTTTACTTGAGGTTAATCGTCTAGTTTCTTTTCACTGTCATTTATTAACATGTCACATGTAAATTCTGAAAACAGATGAAATAATGATGCTCGGTTTCAAAAATCGACTTTTCTGCATCTGTCAATAAATTGTATTAGATGTGCTACGGGATGCCCGAGGACAGGAAAACTCTGCAAAACAAAAACCAAATCAATTAGACATTAAAATACACATAAAACAAATCTTTCTTAAAAATTTTCTCATTTCATATTATTGCAAGAGTTCATAATACGAGGTGGTATCAAAAAGTATCAAGACTAGTGTTGTAACACGCCAACAGATGGCAGCACAAGGATGCTCGCACAGTCACAGGGAACACCGACCATCATAAGTCAGTGTGCCAAAAGACATTGTCCTGTATATATCGGGAGCTGTGCGACCGGTGCTATTCTGACCATGTGCGTTACCACGTCTGCGATTTCATCATGGACGGCAGGTTGCAGTTGAAAATCTGCGTAAAACTGGGCGGATCTGCCACAGAGACGTTTGACATGATTTAAGTTTAACAACATGATGTCATTTCCGCACCTGCCCTACTCGGCAGATTTGGCTCCTGTGGATTTCGCCCTCTTCACGAAGATGAAGTCCAAGGTCGCCTTTTTGACACCGTTACGGAAATCCCAGAAGGTGCTTGAGACCAAAAGTGTCAGGAACGCTGGGAGCTCTGCATTGCTGTGCGAGAGGATCGTTTTGAAGGTGATGGTTTGAAAATGTACTTTCTAGTAAACAGAGCAAGCCTCGGATCTTTTTTGATACCACCTCGTATTATCACATAATCCTTGCATTTCTATTTTCCAGCATTTAAGAACTCACCCGGATGTTGCTCCGCCCTGCCATTAACCACCTGTGCTTAAGGATTTGCCTGAAATCTGGCCGGGAATAAGGGTTTTGCTCCAGGCACCATGTTATCAGTTTGCGGCAGTCTGTGTGGGCAGTGATGAAAGATTTCATCAGCGTCTACCATTTATGGTTGAAAGTTTTCAGCTTTTTTGCAATTTCTTACCTTTAGACAGGCCAGGATCTAAGCGCAGTTGTCCTGACATAATTTCTTCCTTTGACAGAAAGGGCACGTGTCCGCTGACCAGTTGAAACAGGACAATGCCCAAAGTCCAGACGGTAACAGGACGGCACAAGACCCGTTTGTAATGATACCACTCAGGGGGGATGTATCCTGGAGTGCCTGAGTGTGGAAAAAGAGCAGGAATCGTTAGCAGCAGGACAATTCTAGATCTTTGTGACATTCCCATCATTCTATCCCATATATAATATGGTGTACTTGCCTGGCCAAATTTTGATGCGGTTGATGCTAAGCAAACAGCCATTGCCAAAGTCTATTAATTTAACTTGCAGCGTATGTGTGTTGATGAGAATGTTTTTGGGCTTGATGTCGTTGTGGAACACTCCACAGTCACAGCAATGACGAGCAGCCTGAACCACCTGCAGCATGATGCCTCGAGCCAGGTGTTCGGGCAGTTTACCGCTGTGAAGTTCACAGAATTCTTCAAGGTTCATGCAGGGGCTCGGTTGCTCCAGGATCAAGATATGGTATTTCCGTGTGTTAAACCACTCCAGAAGCTCCAGTACATACTGACTTCGAATTGGTCTGGATACCATCTTCATTAATCCGACCTCTCTAGGGATCGGTCGTTTCTCGCCGGGCTAAAACGAGAACAGGTTAGCATTGTGTTCGCAATGCACACGTCTACTGTGAATAGCGGTAATAACATTTCAAAAGTGTATTTACAATTTTCATATTTCCCCCGTAGTCATCTCTAAGGATATATTTAACAGCAACCTGTTGAAAGAAAGAGACATTTTTAAAAGCTATTGTTTTTCTACATTGTAGAGTTTATAGAAGTCTACGTTGTCAGCCAATCGAGGCGTTTTGCATTAAAACCTAATTAAACTAGGTATAATACATAAATCCCATAAGGATTACAGTTTTTCTCAGTCGCTTTGGAGCGTTTCTCAGATCAGAAATGAAATTCTCAAAACTACTTGTGCAACCTCCACGTCATTTAGTCACTCATCGTAAGAACATTTCTTGTCGCTTTGATCGAATTGCGAATACTTTTGTACATTCATTTTAATGGATTGTGTACGAGTGTCTGCTGTTTCCTATATTATCAGTTGTTTATGTTCATGTTGATCAAAAATATATAATACTAGTTTCACCTGAATAGTTTGAACCCCCCAAAACATCTCAGCATCATTTCACTGTGAAAGTCATTGAATGCAAAATGGTTAAACCAGTTGTGAGAATCTGTCAGGCTTGAATTTCTATACATTTTTTTGTGTGTGTCTTGTATTGATGAATTGTGCAGATGAATCTTGAATTGTACTAATGAAGGCGATTAAACGGCATCAGATAGTTCAGATAGGTCTCTAATTAACTAGGGCTCTGAAACAGGTCAAAGGTGAATCTTGTAAACCTTTAAATGACGATAGACAGAATAAAACACAGAACAAGAATTTCTGAAAATGGATGAACAACCAAGAAACAAACACTAATACAGTACAGTAAAATTGAATCCTGTCCGGTCTAATTCATAGATTCCGTACAGAAGAAATGTAACGTTGTGCATTTTCAATCATTGTAACCCAAACTATCGTTTATATAAAGAAATCCTGAAGCTGTGCAGCGTCACACTGACAACATGAGTAAACATTTTGTTTGTGAACAATGACAAAGAGACTTTTCATTCTGATGGGAATGAAATGTTCATTGACATCAGAATGAAAAGTCCTCATGCCATTGTGCAGATGAATCTTGAATGTAACTAAAGAAGGCGAGTGAGGGGCGTCAGATCAACCGATAATCAACTAGTTCTCTAAAACAGCTCGTGAACCTTCAATTGGCAACAGAGCAAAACACAGAATTACAATTTCAGAAAATGGATGAACAACCAGGAAATAAACGAACACTAATACAGTACAGTAAAAGTGTGAATCCTGTCTGGTTTCTTACAATCAACATAAATCAAATACGCACTCAAATAAATGAATTTGTGCTGCTGAAATTCTTCGATGCCAAACAGAAGGAAGTAAAATTATGTGCATTTTCAGTCACTGTGATCCAAACCATCGTTTATATAAAAAAATACTGAAACTGTGCAGCATCGTACTGAAAACATGAACAAACATTGTGATGATCTTGTTTGTGAACAATGAAGAAGGGACTTTTCATTCTGATGGGAATGAGATGTTCATTGACACAAATACTCACTTTTGAGAGATTGAATTTTGGATTTTGAGAAAAGTTGAGACTTTTGCAAGAAATCCAAAGTATTGTGCTGTTTGTACACATTGTTTTGAGAAATGCACTTTACTGCTGTGCAAATATTAAGGATGATTCGAGAAATTCTCCAAAGCAACTGAGAAAACCGCCATTTATCTTCGATATCAACTGTTGCACTTGTGAATAAAATTGTAAATTCTGTGTGAGGGAATTGAATTCCTACTATTGCGAGTTGAACCGTGTGTGTCGTGAGGAATTGAATTACCGGCCTATTATTCGCTTTGCAAATTCCCGCATACACCATCCCATCTCCTCCCTCCCCCAGTAATCCTCCAATAATGTACTGTGAAGTGATCTTCTCCGTCAGGAAGGCGAACGCCTCGTGCTCTACCGCTCTGCTGCTGTATCCTGCAATGAATAGGAGATGTGTGTTGTTAATTACACCGTTTTTCTCAGGAGCGTTTCTTAGGTCAGAAATAAAATTCTCAAAACTACTTGTTCAACCTCCACATCGTGTCCTGCATCATCAATTGTTTATGTTGTGTTGATAGAAATATATTATACCGGTTCTCACCTGAAGAGTCTTCACCCCCAAAACATCTCGGCATCAGTTGATCGCAAAAAGCAGTTCAAACCAGTTATCGTCATGTATGAAGCTTAGCTTCGTCATATTTTTTTTCCCGGATTGGGTGGATCACTTGCAAAATCCTGTACTTTTCTTAAAATCCTTAGTTTATCTCTCAAAAGTAAATATTTGTGTCAGTGAACAACGGTTTCAGTGTTTCCTGATGTAAACTACGGTTTGGATTCCAGTGATTTATGGCTGAATTTCTTCTGTTTGGTCTCTATGAATTTCAACTGCACTAATGGACACATTACTGTATGTGGGATATCGATTGCAAGAGACCGAACAGGATTCACACGTTTACCGTACTGTACTCGAGTTCGTTCATTTCCTGATTTTCAGAAATGGTAATTCTGTGTTTTGTCACCATTTAAATATTCACGGGATTCACCTTTGACCTGTTGGATTGATTATCTGATGCCGTTCACGCGCCTTCATTAGCGACAATCAATTAATCAATTCAAGACACATTTACAAAAACAATTTTATAGAAATTTAAGCTTCACAACTGGTTTAACCATTTTGCCTTTATATCCAATGAACTGATGCCAAGATGTTTTGGGGTTAAGACTTTTCAGGTGAGATACTAAAATATAGTATATTTTAAACAACATCACATAAACAATTGATAACGTAGGAAACAGCAGACTTCATTCGCAATTTCTTTAAAACAATGAGAAATTGCTTTTATTGGGGTTTTTAAAATGAAAGATTTTGTATCATTTAACATCAGTAGCTTGTTCACAATAGTTTTTGTGCGATGTGTAACATACCATGTGGAGCAATCAGCATTTTTGGAGAAGGTGTAATCTTTGTGTTTCGCTCTAAACATAAATCCAGAAGAATTGAAAGATCCACGCAAAACGTCTTTCTTTCTAGCATGTGGCGGAGACGCACTGTGTAAAACTGTACTTTGGTGGCTGCTGATAAAAGACATGATATGCATGTCAGCATCAGGATGCATGAAACAGCTCAAAGTTAATAATGGTTGCATGTGTGAATACCAGAAAAATCCATATCCATCAAACATCTCCATACCAAGATTATCTCCCTTGCCAATGATAACTTTTCTGAGCTCAGCATTTGGCAACACAGAGCATAAAAGCATCGCTAGACCACGGCACCAGTCTTCTTTTTTCTGATCACCTTGAAGCTGTAGAAGAAATGAATGTGTTAATGACAAAATAAATGCAAAACCCATGATCACAATTCATGATATAAATCTTGAGGGTCATGCTGATGTGTTTATCACCTTGAATCCCTTTTTCTGAAGACTTTTGCAATCTCTAAAGAGGACTACGGAGTCTTCCGGCATTTTATCTTTCTGGAAGAGAGAAATATTTCCAGCATGATTTTGAACTCTAGCAATATTCATTCATTCATTCATTCATTTATTTATTTATTCATTCATACATTTATTCATTCATTCATTCATGCACAAATGTGATTCATAGGAAAATCAAACTCCTGATAAAGTTTTGCTTGACCGTGCAGAACAAATTGAATTTCCACACTTACCCTATTAAACAACTTCCAGAAAATTGAGGACTCCTTTTGTTCAGGTTCAGCAACCCTGAGCAGACACTCCTGAGATTTACCTTGGAGAAAACAAATCAAGCCGTTCTTGCACCTAGTATTACTGCAACAGATTTTTAGAACAAAACAAACATTATGAACATCTGATAATATATATATCAATATTCTTCAAAACATTGCACATATATATA
>JAAIIK010000066.1:2639044-2652638 GCA_014706435.1 Silurus glanis | reverse complement strand
GTGTGTGTGTGTGTGTGTGTGTGTGTGTGTGTGTGTGTGTGTGTGTGCATACCTTGTGTGTTTAACTTGTGTCTTTTTAGGAGAATCACAACAAGGATTCCAATCAGCATCAGGAGCAGACTCACGGACACGGCGATCACAGTGGAAGCTGGAAATCCTGGAAGTGTACACAAATACACAATCAGCTTTCCAGTCACGTGATCATCATTCAAAAGTATCATAATGTCATTCATTAAAAAACATGCATTTTGACTATACATGATGTTTGGTCATAGAATCTTAAGAAAACATTTCATCTCAGACATAATTTTATTATGAGCTTTAAATTTAGCCCTCTAGGAAACAAAAATCCACTAAAGGAGAAATGGGGCGGGGACGGACCCAGTACTAACCAATAGAAATGCTTTAAACTCACCTGTAACGGTCAGGTTGATCCGTGTGAAATAAACCTTGTATCCATAATCAAATTTCCAGGCTACTTCAGCTCCACACCAGTATTCATTAGAGTCCTGCTCAGTCACGTGCTTGATGCTTACAGTGAAGATTTGGTTCTCTCTGTCATCATACATGGTGATTTTCCCCACTGTTAAAAGTCTTCTACTTTCTTTAACGGTTGCCGTATACAGACAGGCAGCCAAGTTGGGTCTCTTGCAGAGAAACTTTGGGGAACTCTTGAGGAACTCGGGGTATTTACAGCTGATACTCAGTTCTCCTCCTACATAGACAGTTTTACTGATAGACTTCTCATAGGAAGCATCTGCAAACCACAAGCAATCAGATCTTATATTTTTATCTACAGTATATATCACATTCTGACAAATCAGTACAGTAACTCTAGAGACGTCTCGGGACGTTCGTCATCTTATAATAGACTGCTATAACAATAATAATAATAATAATAATAATAATACATTTTATTTATGGGTGCCTTACATACAATTAAAACAAAAATGTTTACGGACAAATATTTAAAATAATAAAACACTATAGAACCATTAATAAGTATGAATACAATATCAGTGATGTATCGTCAAACATGGAGATGGAAGCTTAATGATTTGGGGTTGTTTTGGAGCAAAGAAGGTAGGAGACTTATTCTAGGTGAGAAGAACCAACATGGCAACCATTCCCTACTTCAGCACCATGCAATTCCGTCTGGACTGCGGCTCATTGGAACCCACTTCACTATACAACATGAAAATGAGCCGAAGCATATGTCCAAGTGTTATTTTATGGAGCAAAGAGTCGTCTGGAGTGATATTTATCATGGAATGACCTGCCGGGTCACCGCACCAAAATCCTATCGAGCTGCTCTGGGATGAACTGGATTGTAAAGAAATCTCCAACTAAAGAACATGCATGTGTCTCTCAAAAACCATCAAAGACTCACCGTTTCCAAACTTTTAACAGCCACAGTTCATGTTCATGTATAAACAACTAGTGTATCAGCTACTCACCTTCTGTGACGTTCAGCTTCACTACAGTGTAGATTTCTATTTGATCAGACGCAGCAACAGCACATGCGTACGTCCCAGTGTCCTCTATAATCAGCTCTCTGATAAACACACTGAAGAATCCTGCACTTCTGTTGTCATGGATTGAGAATCTGCCATCATGTGACCATTCACTGTGTGCTTCAGTGTTTATGTGTTTAATACTCCACTGATCTGTTCTGATCTTCCAGAAAGATTTGGGTTTGTCTTTGTATCGATCCTCGTATCTGCACTTGATGTTGCTTCTGGTCCCTGCATATGCGGTCACTTCTCTAGAGTCAGAACTTCCTGCTAAAAATGAATTGTAAGTAATTAAAAACCTGTATGTAATTAAGAAAATCCTGGTCATTTGCAAGAAAATAATGATCTTCTACGTTTCTCAGATCAGAAATGAAATTCTCAATAAAATCACTTACAATCAACTGATGCTGAGATGTTTTTTGGGGTTAAAACTACTCAGGTGAAACCAGTATAATATATTGTGATTAACATGAACATAAACAACTGATAATGTAGGAAACAGCAGACACAATCGAGTGAATGAATGTACAAAAGCATTCGCAATTCGATCAAAGCGACAAGAAAAAGTTTTTATGATGAGCACAAGTGATGTGGAGCTCGAACAAGTCGTTTTGAGAATTTCATTTCTGATCTGAGAAACGCACAAAAGCGACTGAGAAAAACTGTAATAACAGAACAAATGATGATCAAAGCTGTAGTTAGAGAAAATGATTTAACGTATTCTGACCGATCAGAATTCAGCATTAATCAGTGCTCTGGTATGTAATAAATGTAATATATGAATTTAACATTCTATTGTTTGTATTATAACTGTGGTGAATGCTACTTATGCTGAACGTTCAAGAAGATCAAGAGAAGGTAGTGGTGAGAGACTCACCTTTCTTAATCTCCAGTTCCAGTGTGTAATTGTTCATCAGTACAGGCCAATGATCACCACACCGGTACGTCCCAGTGTCCTCTACAGTGAGCTCTCTGATCATCACCCAAAACTCTGCTGATTTGGTGTCATCAAACAACGAATATCTTCCTGATGTTACCCACATGTTTTTATCTTCTGTCTTTATTAGATCAGAACAGCCTGACCATGAACCCTTACAGAAATATTTTAGGTTTTGTGTGTATTCTGTATTATACTTGCACTTGATCAGGACTCCTCCTCCTGAATATCCTGTTACTTTCTTGGAGGCTCCTCCATCTAACAAAAACACCAAATATCCATCTGATCAAAAATCTTTCCTTGTTACACTGCTGCTGATTATAAAGTGCATTTCTTTACCTGAGATCAGACAGAGGGTGAAGATGAGGAGGAGGATCGTCATCCTGAGTTCACGCTCCCACTGTGACTCCACTCGACGAAGATATTAATGGGTTTGTTTGTTTCCACACGCCTGACCGTCTCTGTCTCAGTGTGTCAATATACATTGTGCATTAACCACTTCCTTTTTTGGGGTCGCACTGTGAGGAGTTGGCAATTTCTCAGAAAAAAAAAGAAGTGTTAAGAATATGTGCGTGAGAAAGTGTGTATGTACGTGAGGCAACTTCAAATCAATTCAAACGGTCACAATTTGCTCATTTGTAAAATATGGTGCAACTCTGTTATTGCTTCACGTCAAATCACAACAAAATATAGACGTATATGCAAATATATATGCAAATACAAATATTATTCTATAACCAGGATGAGGTGAATAAATTAACTAATGCTCGTACTTTAGTAGTAGTTTTTTGTGTAGTTCTATTTTTTAAAGTAGTTTTTAAATTCTGTCATTTTACTTTTACTGAAGCATGTTTTGTTTGTAATATTGTACTTAACCACATTTGAAATCATATCTGTTACTGAGTAAAAAAAAAGAAATACAAATAATACAAGGGAAACTACTGCACTGATTATTAGGTGGAGAACAAACACGTTAAACTCACAAGTCAAGTGTATTTCTATAGCGCTTTTCACAATGTACATTGTCTCAAAGCAGCTTTACAGACTATAACAGTCAAGGTGAATGGTGTGTATTTATCCCTGATGAGCAGCCATGGCGACTGTGGCAAGAAAAAACTCCCTTAGATGTTATGAGGAAGAAACCTTGAGAGGAACCAGACTCAAAAGGGAACATACTAATTTGAATGAGAAAGAAAGATGGAGATGGATTGACACAGGGCAGTGATGTCTGATTTCTCAGTCTGTGTTTGCGATATCTCTCATTATCATAAATGACATTATAACAGAAGATTTTTGTTTGCTAAATCGCATTCGACTTAAGTCCTAGACTGTAAGTTGACTCAGGACTACAATTCGCTTCTGATCATCATCACTGTACCCTGCAACATCGTATATCTGCAATAAATGGACTTTCGGTGCAACCCAGATGAGGATGGGTTCCCTCTTGAGTCTGGTTCCTCTCAAGGTGTCTTCCTTATGCCATCTCGGGGAGTTTTTCCTTCACCACAGTCGCCACCGGCTCACTCATCAGGGACAAACTTACTTATAAAGAACATATGAATTTTTTATCACCACACTATCTGTGTAAAGCCGCTTTGAGACAGTGTTCATTGTTAAAAGCGCAGTACAAATAAAAATGAATTGAATTGGATTATTTAAAGCTCCTTTCTCCTTTTTGAACTACACTAAAATCCCCCATTCCACTCTCTGCTGTTAAAACTACTTTTACTTCAATAGATTTTTGCCCGGTAACTTGTACTTAATTAAAATTTTATTGAAGATGAATTAGTAGAATATTTGATTACTTATTCCACCTCTGGATATTACAATATACACAGATCAGCATAATATTAAAACCACCTGCCTAATATTTGTGTCGTTTTTCTTTGTACTACAATAAAAGGTATTAAAACATGACTCCACAAGAAATCTGAAATCTGACCGTAAGTTCAGCACGACCCACAGATGATTGTTCAGTTTGACAATCGAATTCTTCAAACTCTATCTGAACAGTTTGCTTAAGGGGGTCTTATCTTGCTTAAAGAATTGCCACTGCAATGAGGGAATAACGTTGCCATGAAATTGTATACTTGGTCTACATCAATGTATAGGTAGGTGATACATATCAAAGTAACATCCACATGAAAGCTGAAACCCAAAGCATATCCAAGCTTGCCTCTTTCCCATAATACATCCTGGAACTATCTAGTACTGGGCGGTATACCGGTTCATACCGGATACCGGTGTTTATTTTTGTTATGATATGAATGATTAGTATACCGCAATACCGGTGTGTCACTTAAACAGCTGTTGTATTTGTCCATTTTCCCTGTTGCACTGGTGAGGGCACAGCTGTATGTGTTACTAATCCTGACGGTGAAGATGGATAGGATAGACATTGACGCAAACGGCACGGGACAAGATTTAATTAGTGAATGCGAACAGTTAAATATTCATGTGTGTGGGATGCAGGAGAATAAATGTATTCGTGGGACTCCCTCAATATAGTCTTAAAAATCTATTGAAAAAAATGTTTACTATGAAAAATGTGTTACATTTGTTTCTTTTTTTCAATTTCAACAAATAAACTATGTAGCTTTTCTATGATAAGAAATAAACTATGTATCATTTCACACCTCACACTTCGTTATTGCACTAATGGACTGTTTACACGTAAAACTTACGCTCATATGCGCTACCAACTGTTTATTTACAGTACCAACTGTTTACATATGCATCTTGCACTAAAACACTTCATTGTATATATCCACCTGATTTCTGTTTACAGTAATAGCCATATATTTTGTTTACAGCACATATCCTTCTGTACATTTCAGTTTATAGTAATAGCCATCTGTATATTATGTTCATAGTACATACACATCTGTAAATGACTCCTATAATACCATTTTATTTCATTTATGTAACTTATGTAAACACTGTATATCCTGCACTTGCTGTTATTGCACTTCTGGTTAGACCTAAACTGCATTTTATTGCCTTGTACTTGTACATGTGTAATGACAATAAAGTTGACTCTAATCTAATCTAATCTAATCTACTGATAGCACAATAGCAACAATGGCAACTAAAATAAAATAGAAGCATTTACAGGCACGAGGTCGGAAGCGAACTCTCGCGTGGTTCATGTGCGGTAACCACTAGAGCACAAAGAGGCACAACGTGTGAAGCGCAGCACAGCGGAGAATCGCCGAGTGCTACAGATATCACTCCATTATTAAAGAAAGGAATAAACAACACAACAAAACCTTGGCCTGTTTTTTAGAGCGTTTCAGTTGATGTTCTGAAAAGTTCCTTTTTCATGTCCGTGTTCAACATTTACACAAAAAGTCAAAACGAAACATTTGTTTATTTTCCATTTCTTTTTTATTCATATTCAAAAGGGAAGCAAGTGTAACGAACAAAAGTAAAAATGTAAATATTGCGGACAAGAGCAGGAGAAAATAAAATTTTTTTGCGGGACTGAACCTTGCGGGAGCCTTCATGAAGGTTCGGTTGGTAAGAAAGAATACTGTGTAGTACTACCTGCGCTTGAACTTGAAGGAATCGTATTATTAATGCAAGTTGCACAACTTTTCTATTTATTTGTTTAGATATTATGTATTTAAGTTGCATGCTGTTCATTTGTTAAAGAAGTCTAAACTTTGCAGTTCTAGGGCAAGGGGATTGTTTACATTGTGTAGTTCGCCAGTTGGTTTACAAAAGATGGTTATGTGATTGTTTAATGTAATTGATTGTGTACAATCGTCTGCTTTTCTACATTATTACAGTATAAAATACATTATACGAGTTTCACCTAAATAGTCGTAACCCCCAAAACATCTGGGGTCAAAATCTCTCAATCTTCTCTTCTTCACATTTGTGTAATGTCTTGAATTGATGAATTGTGCAGATGAATCTTAAATTTCAGAATGAAGGGCCGTCATCAGATCCAGAGACACATTTCAGATTAAATTAGAGCCTTTATTGTGAACCATGTTGTCAATCAGGGCCTCGCAATGGCTGAGGCGGGTCGGAGGGTACAGCGAAATATTGAGAGTTCAACTGTGTCTTCAAACATTTTGTACAGAGAACAGGTATGTAATCCACCAGTGTGGACTGTGCTGTAATACTGTATATACATTCTGTCACACACAAACACATGCAAGTATATCTGTATTACATTACTGTATTTTTTCCACACAGAACTGCAAGATTACCTCATAGGGGTGGCAGAGGACTTTATGCACCATGGGCAGAGCAATCAATGCCATTCGGCTAAGGGAAATACAGAGGGTCATTGTAGGAGACAACAATGTCTTTAAAAACACCAATTCTGTTAGCATCTCAACTATCGACAGGGTGTTCAAAAGACACCACATATCGTGTATCGCATACCATTTGAAGGGAATGGTGAGAACGTGAAGAAGCTCCAGTACCCGTATGTACAGCTAAAACATCTGTGAGCATACAGTAACTAATTTACATAAACCTCTTATAGTGACTTATACTGTATACACTACAGTATGTGTGACCTGTAAACATTTGCAATTGCTGTAGGTATAAAATCTGCAATATGTGTACATTTGATATAACTGTTATCTTGTGAAATGAAATGAAAATGCTAAACTAATTGGTTGTCTTCTGGGTTGTAGCGTGTAATGGAATTGGAGCTAACTTCATATACGTGGACGAGGCTGGCTTCAGTCTGCACAAAAGCAGAAGACGTGGTCGAAATGTCATCGGCCACAGAGCTGCTGTTGATCTGCCAGGCCACCGGGGAGGAAATATCACTATGTGTGCTGCTTTTTTAGAGCAAGTTGTGCTAACTAATAATCCATCTGCGCACCCAGGGCCGAACTCTCAAGTCCGCTAATCATGTCTTGCTTGAAGCGCCTAGAACAAGATATAAATCGTGGGGTGATTCTGCTCTCAGTAGCGGCTTCTAAGCTTTGGAATTCCCTCCCTCCTGATCTCACCTCTAAAAGGGAATTCTCTACTTTTAAAGCTAAACTAAAGACCCACTTATTCACCAAAGCCTTTGTTGTGTAGTAGAGGGTGTGCTTAGTCTCCTGCTTCTTAACCTTTATTTTATTTGTTGTGTTTTAATGCTTATTTTATTTCTCCTCTGTTTTAGTTCTTACGATTTACTTCTTTCTTTATAATATTCTATATTTTACTACTTTTATGTTAATTCAAATTTTATTACTATTTTGCACATGACCTCTTGCACTTTGTTCAGCACCTAGTATTGATTGATTGAGTGATTGATTGATTGATTGATTGATTGATTGATGACATTCATGTAAGCCTAAAACTACTATTTACTATTTTAAGTAATTAAATAGGAGACTCGCCTTCAGGATAGTTTCAGTATCACACCAACATAGGTAGTAAATATTACATAAGTATATTGCAGAGCAGGTTGTTTAGTGACTTATGTCAGAAAATATTTAAGGTGATCACAAACAGCCCAGGTTGATGTGTTTTGAAGACAGGAAGTAGGTGGGGCCAGTGATCAAAAGATAAACATCTGAGTACATTAGAATTGAAGGGCAATAATAAAATATAATGTATAATGTATATATAATGAAATTGTGCTAAACTGTGATTTTACATTCAACAGTTCTACATTTCAACCTCATCAATATTTTTAATGTTTGTTTCCTTTGACAAGAAGAAATTAATGATGCGCAGGGTAGTTTTTCGTGTATTCAAATAAATCACAGCACATTTAATGTAGTAAAGACATTAAAACATGACCCCAGCCATTAGTGTTGCGATGAGTGATGAGGTCTCTGAGGTAAGATGGTGCTGGTCCATTTTTGGCCTTGTAGGCAAGCATCAGTGTTTTGAATCTGATACGTGCAGCTACTGGAAGCCAGTGAAGGGAGCAGCAGTGGGGTGGTGTGGGAGAACTTGGGCAGATTGAACACAAGTCGTGCAGCTGCGTTTTGGATCATTCGCAGTGGACGATTAGCGTTCAGGGGAAGACCTGCCAGCAGAGAGTTGCAGTAGTCGAGTCTTGAAATGACAAGAGACGGAACAAGCACCTGGGCAGCCTGTGTGGACAGAAATGGTCGAATCCTTCGGATGTTGTAGAGAAAAAATAGACAGGAATGAGCCACATTAGCGACATGTGGGAAGAAGGACAGTTCATTGTCCATAGTTACCCCAAGGTTACGAGCAGTGGCTGAAGAGGAGAGCAGAGAGTCATGAAGAGTTATTTGGAGATCTTGACCTGGAGATGAATCACCTGGGATGACCAGCAGTTCTATTTTCCTGGGGTTGAGTTTTAGTTGATGACCACTCTCCATGAAGATATGTCTGTCAAGCATGCCGAGATCCAAGAAGGCGTACAACAGGGTGGAGAGAGGAGTTGTGGTATTGTATGAGGAAGTCAGGTGTGTCAGAGAAGTATGTGAGGGTTTTGCATGACATGTATTAGGACAGTGTGACAGCAGTGAAGTGTGAAGTAGGAACGACAGACTGGTTCAAGGTTGAAGGTTGAAGGTTGGACTGCATCAAGGATCGGCTCTGAGCCCTTTCCTGTTTGCAGTGGTGATGGACAGGTTGACAGACGAGGTCGGACAGGAGTCTCCGTGGACTATGATGTTTGCGGATGATATTGTGATTTGGAGCTGCCAGGAAGGAGGAAAAGAGCAAGGCCAAAGAGGAGGTTTATGAATGTGATGAGGGAAGACATGCAGGTAGTTGGTTTGAAAGAGGCAGATGTAGAGGACAGGGGGGTATGGAGACGGATTATTCGCTGTGGAGACCCCTAGCCGAAAGAAGAAGAAGAAAACAAGTATAAAGCTTAAAAAAGTCTGATTGTAGCATCTTCTCTTCTTCATTCTCAATAAACAGACACAGGCAGCCACAAATCCTCCAAGATTGTAAATTTTATTGAAGCTTTGAATACATACAGATGTTACACCATAGTCTCATAGTCCATCTCATTATCCATCTCTTTCAGTCCCAAAAAGTAAGTAAGAAATTGTAAGTAAAATCAATGAAAAACTAAAAACATTCTGAGGCAATTGTGTCATTACAGCATCAATATTGAATAATATATAAAGATTACTAACAAATAAAGAAAAGATAAATGTACACAATAAAACTAGTAAATTATCATTAATGTTCAATATCAAAACAAGGTACACTTGACATTATTTTGATTAGCATATCCGTTGAGCTGAAAATCGTAATGCATCACTTTTTAACCATTGTGCTGGTGAAGATCTCTGAGATTCACAGGAGGTTCGTCCTATCTGGTCTTTCGAGATGTTTTTTCCAGAATTTGTTTCCGATTGCAGCATCCTTTTACTATTGGATGCTTTGAAAAGATGACATGGAAATTATATATCCATGTTTACAAATTTCTGGGTTAAGGGTTACTCTTACTCATCCCAACGCCCTAACTCTGGATGGAGTTCTCTTTAATTGGAGACCACTCTGGGTGGTTCGCCATCCAGATCTATGAAATAACTGGGCATTACTTTGGATGGATTTGGACTGTAATTAAGTCGAACAGGCTGCTACAGTGGTTTAGAACCACAGGTAGTATTTAAGCACCCATCACTGCACACCTTAATGATGATGAAACTGTAATGAATGGACATTCTGTGTTGAGGATGGGTTCCCTTTTGAGTCTGGTTCCTCTCAAGGTTTCTTCCTCCTACCATCTCAGGGAGTTTTTGCTTCCCACAGTCACCACTGGCTCACTCATTATGAATAATCTTATACCCTCTGAACTGTATATGTTCACTTAGGCAAAAAGTCTATAACAAGGTCTTTCTCTAGAAAAGGAACAAAAAATACTAAATGAAATAAAACAGAAACATTCCAGAGGGAAGCTGGAGACAAGATTGGAAACACAGGAAAGTAAACCACAAAGGTTAGAATACAGAACATGAAGAATCAAGTAACAAACTGACACACAGCGGGAATTAAATTAGATGTAGTCAATAGTACACAGGTGGAGACAATCGGTAATCAGGGACGGGCAAAGGAACACACCGGAAACATCTGGTGGGGAAACAAAAGAAAGACAATGACAAAAACGAGTCCTGACCATGACCCCAAAATCTTGACACACTTGTTTCTAGGCATAGGTAAACAAGGTGGTCGACTAGGCGCAACCAGCTGGGGGCTCCAATAAGAGCCCCCTGCCCTGCTACCTACCTTGCCTATTTAAATTATATATAATAATTATATTATAATTATTAAGGTTTAATAGACAGTACATTTTTACATACTTGAATTCAGGCAATTTAGCAATGATGGCTAAATTAGTTTGACCCTTTTTTTGGAGGGTTGTGAATGATTTGTACAGTGTGGGGGTGGAGCATTGTGGAGGGAGGGTAGAGCCATGTGAGGTGGCAATAGGAATCCCACCTAGGGTGCCAAAAATGTTAGAAACGGCCCTGATTATTTTCATAAATCAATGTTTAAAATATAACCTTGCAGTGAATCTTACTGGATCTGAACCAGTAAAACACATTGTGTCAGAGAATCTCTTCTACACTAATCCGAAATCATTTGAAAATGGCGTTTTCTTCTGAAAATGCTCTACGTCCACATTGAAGCGTTTGAAAACGCTCGCGTCCCTGTACTGCACGTGAGCCTAATTTTCGCCTGCCGTTTATTTACTAACCGACTCTTTGAAACGTCACGCCAATGACGAGAAAATGCACCAATGCGTCATCGTTTGCGAAAGCCATCGTTTTCACACTCGGCATTGCAACGTGAAATGCATTTTTAGTTTTCAAATGTATCCACTTTGTTGAGCCAAAAATGTACGTTTTCGTTTACTAAAAGCGCTGTCTCAGTGTGGGCGGAAGGCCAAAACTTAATTATGTGTAAAAAAAAAAAAAAATGTGTGGACATGGTTTTAATGGTTTAAGTGGGATTTTAGATTTGACCTACTCAACTCCTGCTGTTGCTTTTTGCACAACATTTTGTGTACAATGTTTACAAGTACACTCTTGCTTAAAGTCCTCCTTTTTGCACATTGTACTGTAAACACATACAGTAGGTTTACTGGTCGGATCTATTTTGCGTTTTGTGTATCTGTCCTGCACTGTCTTGTGTTGTGTGTTTGCACTCGGTCGCACACGATGCACTTTCTGTGGTGAGGACACTTATTTTAGTCCTTAGCTCTGTGTTCTGTTATGTAGCTCTATGCTGTGTGATGTAGCTCTATGTTTTTTTTAATGTTGCATCAGGGTTCTGGAGGAACGTTGTCTCATTTCACTGTGTACTGCGTCAGATATATATGGTTGAAATGAAAAAAGGTTCTTCTTCTTCTCTAGACTCTGGAAGACTGACTAAGGTTGGTCAGATTAATTGAGATTTTCATAGACAGGATTAAATTGGTAGGTGTTGGCATTCACCATCTCATAGATCATCTCTGGGTCAACTTCATCTTCTCTATTAGGCTGAAATTACAAAAAATAATTATATGTTCTAATGTTAGGCCACATTAATAAAGCCTAGGTCACATGTGGTTGAGCAATTTTGCTGTTAAGGTTTGACTCACCGTTCTGGAAACTGGTGCAGTTTTTTTCTGGCCTACAAGGAGATGTGGACAATAAAAAAAACAAGTAACAAACAAGTTTATTAGTAATTTAATTCAATTCATTTTTATTTGTAGATCACATTTAACAATGAACATTGTCTTAAAGCAGCTTTACACAGATAATGCGGTAATAAAAAATAAATAAGATGTTCTTTATAAGTGTAAGTTCGTCACTGATGAGCGAGCCGGTGGCGACTGAGGTGAAGAAAAAACTCCCTGAGATGGCATAAGGAAGAAACCTTGAGAGGAACCAGACTCAAGAGGGAACCCATCCTCATCTGGGTGGCACCGAATGTCCATTTATTACAGATAAATGATGTTGCGGGGTGAAGTGATGTGATTAGAGCAAACTGTAGTCCTGAGTCAGTGTAGCAGACTGGCACTGGCACTTCATATGACTTAAAGCATCTTGACATGAGTAATGTGATTTAAAAAAAAAAATCTGAGCAGCAGTAGAAATATGAGTAATCATGTGGAGAACTGAACATAAATCCTGCAGTCATTTGTGTTCTGTTTTGTTTTCTTTATTTCCAGGTTCAGAGTCCAGATGTCTCTTTTCCATTTTTGAGACAGTGTGACAGAGACAACTGGACTGGTTGCAGAAATGTGAAAGGACAGGGCCTAAGTTATATGATTAGAAGTTTGTGTCTGTGCTAGGATGGGCGTTTTGTCTTAAATGCAGTCTGCCATATATTATTGAATTATTAGTGATAGATGAAGGGGAGAAGGTCTTCTCAGATGGTACTGTAGGTGGTGGGATTGCTTGAAGAGAAAGAATACATAAGATTAAACACCTGCCTGTTTCTTCTTTTTTAATCAAAAATGGTGAGACATCATCAGCAGTCAAGCCTGCAAGGATCTTGTCCAGAGTCTTCCAGATTTTCAATGTCTTAGCCTACTGTAGCAAATGTTTTAGTAGTTGCCACACCAGATGACATGTCATTGGACTGGACATACCAACATGAGGGCAGATCGGTATCAGGTTTTAATTTTATTCGGCTGCACTACAGCCAAGGAGCAGGGCAAAAAGAAGTCCATGAAGAAGAACGTAAATAGTAGACAATGTTGGTGACTGAATCCAGTAGTATCAAGTAAAAGAAGTTGGGGTCTGGAAGGGATGACAGGATAGAGTGGAGGTTTGGGTAACAGCATGGAATTCAAGTTAATGAGATGTTCAGGTGAGACAAGACATCTGAAGCAGTATCTCTGAGACAAAACCACCACCTTTTTCTTGTGAAAGAAAATGGGAAAGACCAAGCAGCCATTTTGTGCTGTGATCAACGTCTCCATTAGCATCAACAATGATAGGATGCTAAAGCTCAGATAAAATCTGATTTTGGTCCCACAACAGGGGGTGTCCAAGCTTTTCCACACAAGTCCAAACAATCAAGGGCCACGCCTGCTGGTCATTGAAAATGAAAATCATTTGATTTAAACAGGTAGAATTTGGTGGAAAACATTGGGCATTCCTGCTCTAGGGGTTAGAATTAAAGGAATTGAAGTTTTGTGTGTGTGTGTGTGTGTGTGTGTGTGTGTGTGTGTGTGTGTGTGTGTGTGTGTGTG
>JAAIIK010000066.1:2615216-2629898 GCA_014706435.1 Silurus glanis | reverse complement strand
TCAGGCTCTGATAGACTGAATCTAATTGGTTGGTGTTGGGGTTCAGGTTCTGATAGACTAAATCTGATTGTTGGTGTTGGGGTTCAGGCTCTGATAGACTTAATCTGATTGCTGGTGTTGGGGTTCAGGCTCTGATAGACTGAATCTTATTGGTTGGTGTTGGGGTTCAGGCTCTGATAGACTGAATCTGATTGTTGGGGTTGGGGTTCAGGCTCTGATAGACTGAATCTGATTGGTTGGTGTCGGGGTTCAGGCTCTGATAGACTTAATCTGATTGGTTGGTGTTGGGGTTCAGGCTGTAGTAGACAGACTCTGTTGGATTGGTGTTTTGTGCTGATTGTTGACGATGCACATTTTCATAATCTTGGAGACGATGCATATCTTCATATAAATACAGATCATTAGGAGCAGGATATATATATATATATATATATATATATATATATGTATTTATATATATCTATATATAGATTTGTGTGTGTGTGTGTGTGTGTGTGTGTGTGTGTGTGTGTGTGTGTGTGTGCACCTTGAATTTTGCACCTCTTATATTGAATCACAATGACGAATATAATTCCAATCAGGAGCACCAGCAGACCCACACATAAAGCTATCAAACTGGAAGCTGAAAATCCTGGAGATGAAATGTGCAATCAATCAAACACTCGCACTTAAACACTCAACATTAACTACAACCCTAATACCAAAAAAGTTGGGATACTGTGTAAAACGTAAATAAAATAGAATGCAATGATTTGCAAATCTCATAGACAGATTTTATTCACAATAGAACATAGAAAACATAGGAAATGTTTAAACTGAGGAAAGGTACAATTTTTACGGAAATAATGGAATTGTGAATGTGATGGCTGCAGCACGTCGCAAAAATTTAAAACGGAGCAACAAAAGTCTGGAAAAAGTAAGTGTTATTAACATTAAACTTTTTAAAACTAATTTGTAAACACAAACACCTGCATTCAAGCACTCATCGAGGATGCGGCCATCCAGGCAAGGCCTAAAGAGTTTTAATTGACAACAGGTCAGTAAGATGATTGTGTATAGTGTCTCTTCAAGAGTCTCTTAGACGTAACGATGGGCAGAACTTAAATCCGTGAAAGACTGTGTCTATAAATTGTGGAACAATGTTCCTCAACATAAAATTGGAAAACAGTTTATATCTTTACAGTGCATAATACCATCAAAGGTTTCTAAGAATCTGGAGACGTCTCTGTACACAAAGGGGAAGAGGCAAAAATCACCCTTATCACTCCTGCAGTAGTTTCCCAATCATCCAGCACCTCTTCACTACCACCGAGCCCCTGTCTGACCTCTTCCCTGAACCTCACACTACACTCTTCCTCCTTCAGTTTCCACCATCTTATTCTTCTTTCAGTCCTCACTCTCCTTCTCTTCTTCGCCTCCAAAACCATCCTACAGACCACCATTCGATGCTGTCTAGCTACACTGTCCCCTGCCAACACCTTACAGTCTCCAATCTCCTTCAGGTTGCATCTCCTACATAGAAAATAGTCCACCTGTGTGCACCTTCCTCCACTCTTATACGTCAAGTCAAGTCAAGTTTATTTCTATAGCGCTTTTCACAACAGACATTGTCTCAAAACAGCTTTACAGAATTGAACAGTTAAGATGAACCCTATGCTCCTCCTTCTTCTTAAAATACGTATTCACCACTGCCATTTCCATCCTTTTAGCAAAATCTACCACCAGCTGCCCTTCCACATTCCTCTCCTTAAAGCCATACCTACCCATCACCTCCTCATCACCTCTGTTCCCTTCACCAACATGCCCATTAAAGTCTGCCCCAATCACCAATCTTTCATTCCTAGGTACACCATCTACCACTTCATCTAACTCACTCCAGAAGTTTTCCTTCTCCTCCATCTCACAGCTGACTTGTGGAGCATAGGCACTGATGGCATTTATTATCACGCCTTCAACTTCCAGCTTCACGTTCATCACCCTATCAGAAACTCTCTTCACCTCCACTACACTCTTACTGTACTCTTCCTTCAGAATCACCCCTTCACCATTTCTTTTTCCATCCACACCATGATAGAACAGTTTAAACACCTCCAATGTTCCTGGTCTTACTCTCTCCATCATATCAGCTATCTCTTTCCCTTTACCAGTCATAGTATCAACATTTAAAGTACCAACCCGAACCTCCACTCTCCTACACTTCTCCTTTTCCTGCCGTCTCTGTAGACGTCTTCCTCCTCTCCTTCTCCTCCTTCAGCCAACAGTAGCCCAATTTCCACCGGTACCCTGTTGGCTAACGATACCTGTGGCGGTCGTTGGTAACCCGGGCCTCGACCGATCCGGTATGAAATTCTCATTTGTGATCCGCATATTCGATTTGGCACATGATTTATTACATTTATTGGCACATTTTTTTTTACATTTATCCGGGCTTGGGACCGGCACTAAGAGGGCACTGGCTTGTGCAACTCTAATGGCTGTGTTGATTAAAAACAAAGAGCCATTTAGTTTAATTTTGAAAACTAAAAAATTCCATTCCATTCCATTCCATCTTCTCCCGCTTATCCAAATTCGGGTCGCGGGGGCAGCAGTCTAAGCAGATTCCCTAGACACTTCTCCGTGTCCAGGGATCGGGTTGTCAAGGCCCCCGCCTTCGACTGCTGCCCGATCCTCTCAGCACCGGTCCCTTACGGTCCCTCCTGCAGGTGGTGAGCCCACGGGAAGGCGGCCCCACGTCGCTCCTTCGGGCTGAGCCCGGCCGGACCCCGTGGGGGAAGGTCCGGCAACCAGGCGCTCGCATACGAGCCCCAACCCTGGGCCTGGCTCCAGGGTGGGGCCCCGGCTGCGCCATACCGGGCAACGTCACAGTCCTTGATTTATTTTTTCTCGTAAGGGTTTTTTGAACCGCTCTTAGTCTGACCCGTCGCCTAGGACCTGTTTGCCTTGGGAGACCCTACCAGGGGCATATAGCCCCGGACAACATAGCTCCTAGGGTCATTCGGGTACTCAAACCCCTCCACCACGTTAAGGTGGCAGTTCAAACTAAAAAATGATTATTTTATTACTTTCGATTGAATAATATGCATGCAAATGTGTAAAAGAAGCAACATTTTCAGCTTTGGCTATAAAAACATTTATAATATGATTTATCTCATACATATAACTACATCGAAGCTTGAAGTATTACATTAGACAATAATGAAAACTCTTTCCCAATAGAATCAGGCATGTCCAAAAACTGGAATTATATCAAATAATTTTTATGTTCCAGAATGTCAGTGGTAATCATACAGACTCACCAGTAACAGTCAGGTTGACGTGTGTGAAATAAACCTTGCATCCATGATCCTTTTTTCCAGGCCACTTCAGCTCCACACCAGTATTCATCAGAGTCCTGCTCAGTGACATCGTTGAGACTCACAGTGAAGACGTGTTTCTCTCTGTCATCATACAGGGAGAATTTCCCCACACTTATATATTTTTTACTTTCTTTAATGGTTGCCGAATAAAGACAAGCAGCAGTTTTAGGCCTCTTGCAAAGAAACTTATCGTCATTCCTGTGGGATTCTGGGTATGTACATCTGATTGTCAAGTCCCAAGTCACGATTTCTCTACTTCAAAAGCCATACAAGAAAATAGGTCTTCAACTGACACCTAAAAACCCCTATGGATGAAGCACAATCACCTTCTGACTTCATTTTATACTAAGGAACAGCCAACAGCCCATGATTTGTTGATCTTATTGGTCTACCCTATGTGAAAGATTGCAGATATAATTTAGAGACTAATTGTTTATTGCTTTAAAAAATAATAACAATGTTAAAATCTATCCTATACTTGTCTGGTAACCAGTGGAGAGAGAGGACAGCACGGGAGTGGTGTTCCCTTCTTTGTGCGATATAAAAATGATAAACTCCACAGAAAAATTATTTTTAATCACTAAACATTTGTTTTACTGATGCGCAAAGTCTCAGCACCAAAATCCACCATGATTCTTCTTCTTTATTGGCAGTTCGCATTCTTAAGTAGAGCATTAACGCCATCTAATGTGGTAATGGATTAGAGACTTGTATCCCTATTCCCCAGACCAAAAATCCGCCATGATGCACACATCTGGCAATTACAACCGTTCATGTGGAAACAGCAAAAGGTATGTTTGGTGTCCTGATCTTCTTCTTCTTTCAACTGCCGCCATTAGGGGTCGCCACAGCGGGTCATCCATCTCCAAACCCCCTGTCCTCTACATCTGCCTCTTTCAAACCAACTACCTGCATGTCTTCCCTCACCACATCCATAAACCTCCTCCTTGGTCTTCCTCTTTTCCTTCTTCCTGGTGGCTCCATCCTCAGCATTCTCCTATTGATATACCCCATGTCCCTCCTCTGCACATGTCCAAACCATCTCAATCACACCTCCCTCACTTTGTCCACAAAACGTACAACATGCGCTGTCCGTCTAATAAACTCCTCTTCACTCCAAGTGAAAACCTCAACATCTTCAGCTCTGCTACCCCCAGTTCCACCTCCTGTCTTTTACCCAGGTCTCACCACAGTCCTATAAACTTTCCCCTTCACTCTCACAGATACTCTTCTATCACAAATCACTCCTGCTATCACTCTTCTCCACCCACTCCACCCTGCCTGCACTCTTTTCTTCACTTCTCTAACACACTCTCCATTACTTTGCACTGTTGACCCCAGGTACCTGAACTCCTCCACCTTCTTCACCTCTTCTCCCTGCAACCGCACCACTCCACTGCCCTCCCTCTCATTCACACACATGTACTCTGTCTTACTCCTACTGACTTCATTCCCCTTCTCTCCAGCACGTACCTCCACCTCTCCAGGCTCTTCTCCACCTGCTCCCTACTCTCACCACAAATCACAATATCATCCACAAACATTATAGTCCATGGAGACTCCTGTCTGACCTTGTCCGTCAACCTGTCCATCACCACTGAAAACAGGAAAGGGCTCCGAGCCGATCCTTGATGCAGTCTAACCTCCACCTTAAACCAGTCTGTCGTTCCTACTGCATACTTCACTGCTGTCACACTGTCCTCATACATGTCCTGCACCACCCTCACATACTTCTCTGACACACCTGAATTCCTCATACAATACCACATCTCCTCTCTTCAGCCTGTCGTACGCTTTCTCTAAATCCACAAATACACAATGCAACTCCTTCTGACCTTCTCTATACTTCTCCATCAACATTCTCAAAACAAATAAGGCATCTGTGGTGCTCTTCCTCAGCATGAAACCATACTGTTGCTCACAGATGGTCACCTCTTCTCTCAGCCTGGCTTCCACTACTCTTTCCCATAACTTCATGGTGTGACTGATCAACTTAATTCCCCTGTAGTTACTGCAGGTCTGCACATCTCCCTTATGCTTAAAGATCGGTACCAGCACACTCCATCTCCATTCCTCAGGCATCTTCTCACCTTCCAGAATCTTGTTGAACAACCTGGTTAAAGTTTGGTCTCCTGATGATTTACATAATTTAAAACACCATCATTACTTTAAAACATTTACAAGAATATTTTGTCTTCATGCTCTATGTTGAGTTTGGCTTCACTAATAATAAACATTTGCATAAAGCATCAACATTTGTCCATGTCGATTAGATTTCAAACTTTAAAAATTATTATTAAAAACTTTTAAAGTATTAATTTAAGGTATATTTGGAACAGATAAAAATGTGCAATTAAGTCCTGAGTCCTGATTTACCTGAGATCAGACAGAGGGTGAAGATGAGGAGGATCTTCATGATTTTCACAGACCTCCACACCAACTCCACTTCAGAAAGATATAAAAGCTCCTGTTGCGTTATTCTCTATAACTGTCTCTCTCCTGAATGTGCCGTGTCTTCGTGTGTGTCTTAACCAAACGTTGAAGCAATGACCACTTCTCCTTCTGGCTTTGAGGGAATCCATCTCAGCAATTTGAAGTGTGAAGTGCGTGAGTCGAGTGCAGCATGCGGTATATGTGTAGAAATATACAATCTGCGAAAGACTTTCTACAAATTGTGGAACAATTTCAGAAATGTTCAACATTTTCATCAGTTTTCTCTTATTTACTGTACATATCAAACATTTCTAAGAATCTGGAGTACACAAGGGATAACAATTTATATTGGATGCTTGTGATCTTTGGGCCCTCAGGTGGCACTGCATTTAAACCAGTCATGATTCTGTAATGGAAACCACTGCACGGGATCATTAACACCTCCAGAAGTCATTTTCTGTGAACACAGTTTAGCGTGTCATCCACAAACGCAGGCTAAATCTAGGGTAAACCTGCCATGGTGTATAACCTATTTAAATGTGTTGACATTGGTACCGTTTTTGTTCTTTAAATCATATATCAAATCTCATGTTGGTAAACCAGACATGTGTCGTAAGATGCTCTCAACCACAGAATACCAGAATGTGTACCAGAATACCACGTGCTTCCACTTCTGTCAGTCAAGAAAAGGAATAAGGCCATAACCACACTTTTTGTTTGAAAATGCATATTTTTCTGTTTTTGAACTTTCCGTCCACACCGAGACGTCAGGCAAAGAAAAGCGCAGTTTTCGTGTCGCAATGTGGACCGTGAAAACGATGAATCAATGGCGTAAGGCTTTAAAGAGCCGAGAAGTAAATAAACGTTTTGCTCATGCGCAGTACAGGGACACGGCGTTTTTCATACGTTTCAGCGTGGACGAGCAACTTTTGGAAAACGATTGAAAACGAAAAGTGTGAAAGTTGAGCGGTTTTTTTTTTTTGGACAATAAAAAAAAAAGTTCAGACACCAAATCAGGAAGTAACATTAGATGGATTTACTGTGAAGGAATAATCATACGTTCAACACAGAAATAAGAATGTCACACAGAGATATTTTTAGAATCGGGTTTTAATTTTCAATCAGAACCGACACTCGTATGTGGACATTATTAAACATAAAACCCCATATAAAACTCCAAAAATGGAAATTCCCATCCTGGCTCACACTAAACACTGAGTAGAACAGAAATGTGAAAAGTGTAGGACCTCGGAGTGGGAGGTGCGGGGTGCGTTCCTTTTATGCTAACTAACATCGGATGCCGTTTGAAATATAGCGCCTGTGAAACAGCAAGGAGGAAAAAAAAACAACAACAACAACAACAGAAAAACAAGACTGCGACAGTTTACTTCGAAAAACCCGCCACGCCCTCTTGGCTCTGTAGCACAAAGAAAAGAAAAAAAAAAATCCAATTTCGGTCCGACCTGCATAATGCCGACGTGGCTGCTGGCCTTCATGTACGTACAATAGACATCAGAACTCGTTTATAAAAAAAAAAAAAAAAAAAAAAAAAACCTCGAATAAAATCCACGAGTGCTGAAATCGCTCACCTTCAACCAGCAAGGACCGTTTTGGATTCATTTGGGACATGATCAGCTATTTAGAGATGAACCAGAGCCGAGATAACAATAGAAATCCAAATTATATATTTTTACTTCTTCACAATCATCCGAATGAAACCGGATGAGTTTTGAGTCTCATATTTGCTTCCTTAGTTTAATGGAACAATGAAAACAACGTAACCAACAAGTAATTCAAATCCTTTCTTTAAATACACTCATGCACTTAAACTTGGAATGGCACCGCTACGCTGTGGAACCGCGTTATTAAACAAACGAGCGTTAAAACAGCGACGGAGGCGGACAAAACGGTGTGACCTGGGTTTCTAATCGCAGTTGTGAAAAATGGACACGTAGCCTCAGCAAAGTTCAAACTGGCAGTGTTTCTTCTCTTGTTCAACAAAAACGAGGACGTGAATTACGGCAACGTGATCGACCTCGATGCTTGAAAAGTTTATCGCGCATACTGATAAATCAGTATCAGAGGAATCAGAGGAAACCCTGCAAAAACGTCACAGTGGCATGTAAGAACGAGCCTCGGAAATTGTATCTAATATTCAGTTTTACTCTCGATCCAGACTTCCCTTGTGATTTAAGGACTATAGAGTCTACACTAGAGCTTTAAATCATTGGTCCTGAACTTACTCTACTTTTAATTAGTGCTGCCGCACACACTCTTTGGCATCTTGGTGGGAATTTACATCCTTTGTGTCCATTTCCTGTACTAGCCAATCAACTCTCTCTATATCTATTTTATCTATTGTGCCACTTTTGGGTTGGTTTTCGGGCAACTAAAGCATCCAAGTCTTTCCTAGCTAGCGAGTGTTTAAAAAAAAAAAAAAAAAAAAAAAGATACGATTTGCAAATTACTTGTTAGTTACACGATGTCCGTAAATAAACCTATTCTACATTTGGGATGAAAAAGAAAATAAATCCAAGTTTAAGGGAAGGAGAGGGTGAAAATAAAAATAAAATAAGTCCATCTTGGACCGGCGTGATATTAGGTGGCGCTGTTGACTCGACGGGGTGTTCAGAAGACGTGGAGGTTCATGGTCAGGTTCAGTCACTGTCACTGGAGCTCGAGTTCTTTTTGTCGTTCTTGTGATCCTTCTTGGGGTTGCGTGATTCGTCTTTTGCTCGCTCTCTGCTTTTGGGGCTCGGGCTTTTCCCTCTTTTTTTGCGTTTGTCTGTCTCGCTGTCTGAGCTGCTGCTTCTCGCACGTCTCCGCTTCGCGCTTCTTTCTCTGCTCCGCCGTGTTTGACTTGGCAGCTCTTTGGAGCTCGGGTCTCTCGCCCGACTCTCTTTGCCTTTCGCTTCGTCTGGTTTTACGTCGTTTTTCTTTTTCTCTCCGTCCTCTCGGTCTCGTGCTTGCTCTCTGCCTCGGTCTCGCTGATCCCTGCTTTTAGATCGACGTGACTTCCTGTCCCGGCTGCTGCTTCGCCTCTTGCCCTGTCCTCTATTGCGTGACCTGTCTCGCCTGCCACGTCCTCTCGATCTGGACCTCGACCGAGACCTGGAACGTCTCTTCACGTCACGCTCCTTGTCTCGGCTTCTAGACCTTTCACGTCGAGTCTCTCCGTTCTTAGTCTTTTTGGAATCGTCCCGCTTGTCCTTTGCATCTCTCTCGGGCTGCTTAGGCCGTTCCTTGCTCTTGCTGTCCTCTCGGTCCTTTCTCGCGTCTTTATCTTTCCTGTCCTTGCTGCTCGGTTGGCCCTTTTTGTCGTCTATTTTGCTGCGTTTCTGGTCCTCCTCTTCTTTCTTCTCCTTGCTCTTGCTGCGACTGCGCCCCTTTCGTTTCTCCTCCTCGCCGTCTGTTTTTTTCCGTTTGTCCCTCTCCTGGCTCTTGGAACGGTGTCTGCCGCTTTTCTTCTCTCGGCCTTTATCCGGGCTGTTCGATTTGTTCCTCTTGGTGCCTTTTCTTTCTCGCTCGGAGTCCTTCCTCTCTCGCGGCTGCTCGGCATCTGCTTTCTCTCTCTCCGGCTGCTCGGTGGTGTCCGTCTTCTCCTGCGAGACGTCCCCTCTGGAACAGACCGAAGCACAGTAACTGTTATATAACAAAGACTACGACTATATGAGTACGAGTCTATACCAATACTGAAACAAGTAACATCCAGTACACGTGTACAACGTGCTTCAGCACGGCTTCAACTTTTTACTGCGGCCAATCAAACCGTCAAACGACGACTGCGACTGAGCAACACTTTGGGGAGGATCTAAGCATGAGACCACACAGTTAAACCATGATCTGAAACATGGGAGCTGACAAATTAAATCTATTCATTTGATCCTATACACATCACCCCGGTCTGACCCACAGGCATAACATGGCATTATAACATTATGACTTATGAAGTGAAGAACACTGATGATCTCTTCATCATGGCACCTGTTAGTGGGTGGATTATAATTTATTAGGCAGCAGATGAACATTTTGTTTTTGCTGCTTTTAGCACATCGACTTTGAGGATAAAATGGCGTAAGGATTTGAGCGAGTTTGACAAATTGAGACGTCTAGACGACTGGGAATCTGTATTTCAGACACAGTGCGTGTAAAGTGCAAAAATAGTCCTGACTTGAACCCTATTGAACATCTCTGGAGAGACCTTCAAGTTTGTCCACCGACAAACCCTATACAACCCGACTCAGCTTCAGAGCATTTGCCAATTAAGAATGGCAGAAAATTCCCCAGTTCAAGTGAGCAAAGCTTAGTTGCCTCATTGCTGTCAAAGGTGCTTCACCTAACAACTGAGGTAAAGGGTCTGAAAAAAAGACGTTTCTTGAATCCTGTTTTTACTTTGTCATGAGGGGGTACTGAGCAGAGGCTAATCAAATGATTGTGGAATCAGGCTGCTTAACAAAATCGGAAAAAAAAATGAATGGGGTTAATCATGGGGACATGAATTTTCTTATGATTTTTTTATGAGTTTATTTCCATCCATCCATCTCCCTATATACTTACATTTAATACCCTATTATACTTCACATACTCTTTATATTTTTATTTACTATATCTTGAATATTTTTCTATATTGATTGTTATTTTTCTATTTGCATGTTGGACAGTCGTAAGACGCATTTCACTACATCGAACTATGCGTGTGTGTGTGTGTGTGTGTGTGTGTGTGTGTGTGTGTGTGTGACAAATAAAATTCGATTTAACACTTCAGTTCAAAAACATTGTGTGCTGAACAGAACGGTGTGTGATAAACGTACTTGTCTCCTTTGATCCAGCGCTCCTGCGTGGTCTGTGAATTGGGTTTTGCTTTTTGGGTCCTCTGCATCTCCAACCTCCAATGTGGAGGAGTCTCGCTACGCCGGAAACGATCCCAGGACCGAGAGCGAGAGCGTGACGGAGTCCGATAGCGCTACACAGAGGGAGGGGGAAAAGAAAGAAAACGGGAGGGAAAGGGGACTTAATTAATTTGGAACAAATTTGTTCAAAGAAACACAGTTTACTTCTAAAAATCAAGCATTCAAATAATATATTCCAAAGATCAAACATTATACTGCTTTCACAACTGGTGCCTTTTATTATGGAGGTAAAAACACAGACTAAGCAGAAAGTCATACTAGTTCCAGTACAGTGCAGAATCACCAACTACATTTCTATCCATCAGTAGTAATTCAGATTCAATTTGACAGAAAGACAGGAGGTGGCGCTGGAGGTAGCAGACTTGAAGATGCGGAGATGTTCATCGAGAGTGAAGAGGATGGACGAGATTAGAAAGCAGTTGATAAGAGGGTCTGTGGATGTAGGACGTTTTGGAGACAAGGTGACAGTTGTGATTGGCATGGTTTGGTCATGTGCAGAGGAGGGACATGGGGTGTATCGGTAGAAGTGATCCAAGTAGAGGAAACACCTACTGATGACTTTATAGTACAGTGACCGGTGACTGTTTTTTATTATTTGTGAACGTAGCTGTTCCCAGAGGTGTTAAGTGCTTTTTGGCTGCTTTTCCTTCTTTCTGTCTGTCTGTCTGTCTGTCTGTCTGTCTATAGTATATCTGTCAATCATTTGGTCTGTCTATTGATTATCTCTCCATCTCCCCCACCCCCCCCCCCCCCAAAAAAATCTATCCACCTCCCTCCCTACCTACCGATCCATCCATCCGATTACACAGTATAATCTGGCAGTCATTTGGTCTGTCTGTATATTGGACAATCCACCTAGCCAGCCATCCATCTATCCCTTAATCCATCCATCCAACACAGATTGCTTTATGTATAATGTATTTTTTCCAGCCAGATGCCATAGGAGTTTTATCTTTTTTATTCTCCCCATAGAACCGGTTTCATTATTGTTGGTAGGTTCCTATGGCTAAACTTCATATCACAAAGTTCTCACCCTGGGTCCTCTTCCTTTAATTCTCCGGCCGGATCGGGTCATTACCAGACGTGGTCGATTGGGTCGTGAGTTCATCATGGGTCTGAAACACAGCGCCGTTTGTTTACACAACAGATCTAAAGGAGCATTACTACATATGGACATTGACAGACCCAGAGACCGACAGAGAGAAAGAAAGACAGAAACCAAGAGAAACTTGCAAAAAACACAAATGTTTCTGAAAATATTTCTGGTCTAAAAAGAGAAAGTCAATGGATTGTGTCTTTTATTGAGATATATATAGTTATAACACACCTCTCCCTGTCCCTCTCACGGTCTCGTTCTCTGTCCCTCTCCCTCTGCCGCTCTTTCCCAGGATTCTCCTTGTGTTTGTCCTTCCCCTGTTCCTCTTTAGGCTGAGGCTGTGGACTGCGCCTCATCAGGAAGCGGTTCTCTGGGATGGGCGGGACTTCATCTGGGCGGACAGACGGAACAGGCTGCTGAGCCTCCACCTCTTTTGCTTCTTCTCCCTCTTCCTCGTCTGACCTAAAGACATAAGTAACAGCAATTAAAAAGCAACGTCTGGGAACGAAGCTCCTTGGACTCAAACCGGCCAGTGTGCGATGTCTATGTACAGAAATACAGAAGAATATCATACTGACCCCTTTTCCTTTTTCTTCTTGTGTTTCTGCTCCTTCTTCTTTTTCTTCTGCTCCTTCTTGTGTTTTTTCTTGTGCTTCTTGTCCTCCTTGTCAGACTCCTCTGACTCGTCAGAAGACTCTGAGGAGGACGAAGAGTCATCGCTGCTCTCGCTGGATGAGTGCTTTTTCTTCTTCTTCTCCTTCTTGGCTGGCATAAGCAAAGATAAACACAAATTTATACACACACACAAAAAGAGTGATTACTCCGTTTTAAACTCAAGAAGAGTGACGGGAATCTTAAAGAAAGATTTTGTTGCTACCGAAATTCGGATGCAGGTCGTTCTGGTTTCAGAATTACTGTAAAGGGGAAATGTATAGCTCGATTGGAGTTCAAGTCCCAGCACCACCAAGATTCAATTGTTGGGCCCTTTAGTAACCCATACCTGCTCAGTAGTATAGATGAGATCGCTGTAAGGGTTTGAATTCTGTTTTCCGATTAGTCAAAAAGTCAGACCTTCTAACTGTGTTTGTTTATAATTATTAGGTTTTTACACCATGTTAGCATCAGGGGTATATACATGACAGACGAAAGGAATAACACATTCCTCTTCAGGAAAGTGGTAGCTTGGTGGTTAAGACGTTGACCTCACTACTTTCTAATTAGAAGTCCAAATCCAAGTACCATCAAGCTGCCGCTACTGGGCCCTTGAGCAAGGCCCACCTGCTCAATTGCATACATGAGATCATTGTAAGGCACTCTGGATGAGAGCATGTGTCCTATGCCATAAATCAGTATATGAAATTTACACTCTCTTCATGGGAGTGATAAGCGATTAGGACATTGAACTTCTAATCAGAGGGTCGTAGGATCAGATCCCAGCACCACCAAGCTGCCACTCTGGGTCCTTAACCTGTAACTGTTCAGGTGCAAGTCACTCTAAATGAGGCTGTCTGCCAAATGTCATAAATGTGAATGAAAAGTATCATGAATTCTGTTTTCTGATTGGTCAGAAACTTGTAATTGTGAAAAGGATGAATAATAATGAAAAAAGTGGTAGCTTAGTAAATAGGACGTTAAATCCCAACACAAACTGCCACTCCGGGGCCCTTCAGCAGGGCCCTTAACCCTCATCTGCTCAGCTGAAAGTCACTCTGAATAAGGGCATCTGCCAAAGGCCATAGATGTGAAATTTAAATCGACACATCCGCTTCAGAAAAGTGCAAGCTCGGGGGTTAAGATGTTGGACTTCTAATCAGAAGGTTGTGAGATCAAATCCCAGCACCACCAAGCTGCACTTCTAATAATAATACAGTCTTGTCAAAGGGAGTTAAAAATAAATAAATAAATATACACTACATATACAATATATACTTTAAATTAAGTAAACAAGGTTTTAAGGTTTACCCTCTGTTGCCATGTTTATCCCCAACATATTTCAAAAACAAACCAATAGATTTGTTTTCAATTCAAAATAACGTACAAATTTCCATTATGCTTGACAGAAAGCACGGACGCCACAATTCTCGTGCTGGAGCAGGACAATAAAGCAACCAGCACTCGTTACTTTTAATCGAGTTACACAGTTGACACACCTATCGGCTTTAAATCAATTGACAGACTGATAGTCGAATATGATGTCGTTTCAGATTCAGATCTCTGAGAGAAGTCGAATGGAACATCAATTCAAATCGACTGCACGAGGTCACATGGTCCATCATCGAATGGTCTTCTGCTTATTGAGAGGAAAAGGGGACTCGTTTGCTATATTTTGGAGTTAAAGCTCATTAGTGTGATCTGATTAAAATTAAAACTACACGAATTTTATGATAAAGAAAAAGAAAAAGTGGAACGTTCATGAACGTGGGCATGAAGCCCAATGGCGTTAACGTGCTCATGCACATCGAGTGCAGAGACGCGCATGCTTTCAGATATTCATAAAATAATCCGTGTCTTTCTGAATATAGTTCCTTTCTTTTTAAATCCCAAAATTGGGTTTAATCTAGAAGGGAAAAACTGATGCACCTTTAGACTTGGGGATAAGCTCTCCGCAGTTGAGCACCTTGACCTCGGCGTAGGGCCGGCTGTTAGTGTCCGTCTTTTGACTCTCGATGGTCCGGATCACCTCCTGGCCCGAGATCACCTGACCAAACACCACATGTATTCTGCGCAGAACAAGACAAGATGGTCAAATTAGCACATTGTAGTCAGTATTGGAGTATTTATAGATCTCTCTCTCACTCACACACACACACACACACACACACACACACACACACACACACACACACACACACACACACACACACACACACACATACACACACACATA
>JAAIIK010000066.1:2567549-2578631 GCA_014706435.1 Silurus glanis | reverse complement strand
ACACACACACACACACACACACACACACACACACACACACACACACACACACACACACACATACTTTAATTGTATTGTTATGAAAATAAGATACCTTTGGACCCGGAAAACCCAGTCCCTCTGGACCGGGCTCTCCAGGAAGCCCGGGAAGCCCAGGTGGGCCCTGTATTAAATGCGAAGATAGAATTTATCATAAGAACTAATCACAAATGTTTCATATAGGAACAGGGCTCAAAGATATAAATGTCTACCGGTGGACCAGGGTAACCGTCTCCTTGAGGCCCAAATGGACCAGGAGGACCTGCATCTCCACGATCACCCTGAGAAGCAAGACGAGAAGGGGAACTAAAGTCACTTACACATTGTGTATGCATGCAGAAGGATTAAGAGCGATATCCATTAGAAGATTCAAAACACCAACTTTTTATTGTTGACCAGTAAAACTGGGACCCAATTTCTTTTTAAGTTAAAATCTTCTAATGTTATCATCACATTCATCCAGAATGTTACCCCTCCAGATATTACACTTCCATCCCAGCAGAGGTCCCTCTTTACTGAACGATTCATGAAATACTTCCTGATTACAGAATGTACTGTATACAAATTAGTTATAACCTTCAGTGAGCGTGACTTCAATTTGCGTAACTTCTGAACCTTGCGTTCTGTGATTGCCTTGTTGGTCGACTTCGTACGATTTGCCATGCAAAAATATTTGCCCTCTCTGCAAGATTCAGATCATTTCTGTGTGAAACATCTAAAGGTTCAGGAATCATGTGATAAGTTTTGAAATTAAAGCACTAACAAAAGGGTTTTTAAGATTTTTAAGAATGGAAACTGTTTAAAATAGAACACAAGTATGCATTTTGAGACAGTTTATATGCCATGTGTATTTAAATTTTTATTCAGTATATTCGAAAATTTAGCATATTTCCCTATATATATATATATATATATATATATATATATAGATAGATATAGATATATATATAGATATAGATAGATATAGATAGATATAGATATATATATAGATATAGATAGATATAGATATATATATGAATTGTACATGTACTGTCCTGTAGACTCAACAATTGTGAATTACTTGTCATTAATGAGTCCAGATCTAAATCCCATTGAACACCTGTGGAGAGATCTTAAAATTGCTGTTGGGAAAAGGCACCCTTCCAATATGAGAAACCTGGAGCAGTTTGCAAAGGAAGAGTGGTCCAAAATTCCGGGTGAGAGGTTCAAGTTCAAGTTCAAGTTTCAAGTTTATTTCTATAGCGCTTTTTACAACAGACATTGTCTCAAAGCAGCTTTACAGAAATCAACAGTCAAGGTGAATGGTGTGCATTTATCCCTGATGAATGCACAAGGAAAATGTGGCAAGGAAAAACTCCCTTAGATGTTATGAGGAAGAAACCTTGAGAGGAACCAGACTCAAAAGGGGAACCCCTCCTCATATGGGTGAGGTGTAAGAAACTTATTGATGGTTATAGGAAACGACTGATTTCAGTTATTTTTTCCAAAGGGTGTACAAGCAAATATTAAGTTAAGGGTGCCAATAATTTTGTCCTGCCCATTTTTGGGGTTATGTGTGACATTATGTCAAATTTGCTTTTTTCCCCTCCCTTTTTTGGTTTGGTTCCAATACACACAAAGGGAATAAACATGTCTATAGCAAAACACGTGTTAATGCAATACTTTTCTGTGAGAAATACTTGATTTTCTGGAAGAATTTCAGGGGTGCCAACAATTTTGGCCATGACTGTATATCCTCTGATTGTTTCCTGTGGAAGGTCTGCTGAAGGTCAACTGTTTACAGACTGATGTCCTTTGCAGGTGTTTTCAATGCGTTTTCCTGCCTTTAAGCTTGTCATTATGTCCTGCATTAATTTCCATAAATTCTGTACCTTCGCTATATTCAAACATTAGTATGTAGTACCTTTGGTCCAGGAAGTCCGTACCCCGTCTCCCCAAATGGTCCTGGAGGACCTGGTAAACCTACATCACCCTGTAATGACATTAGCACCAGCATTACGTCTTTAATAGCATCCACATATCGGTGCACATATTAAATGTAGCACGAGTTCTACCTTTGCTCCGGTTACTGCACGTCCTGGAGGTCCTGGCAAGCCGAGACGGCCCGGTCCTCCTGGTTCACCCTAGAGGACGAAAGCAGTGTTACTTTTCAAAGCATTTTAAACATAGCAAATTTTTTTCTTCTTCAATGTTCACCTTTGCTCCTGATGGTCCAGTGAGTCCTGGAGGTCCTGCTAATCCACGGACTCCTCTCTGGCCATGATCTCCCTGTCAGATATATATAACATACACACTCTTTTACCAACAATGAAAAAAGAAACAGACTTTGAGATCAGAGCAGATGACTTATGAATAACAAGAAGAAGAAGAAGAAAAAGAGAGATTACCTTTTCACCCTGCGTTCCAATACCGGGTGATCCCTCCGGTCCTCTCAAACCTGGAGCACCAGGTTCGCCCTAACACACATATATACACACACACACACACACGCATACAATAAATTTATATAGAGCAGAGGTTCCTCATTGGACTTGGGTTATGAGCCAAAGTGACACTGCTATGCCCATGAGCAGGGTCTTTAACCCTTTATACCTCAAATGTAAATGTTCATTTTTACAAAAAAGTGGCCCCATGCATAAAACTCAGCTTAAAGAGTTATATTACAGAAACAATGAACATTTTCTTAAGGACTACCTTCTGTCCAGGAGCACCGTCCTCCCCGGGTAACCCAGGTAAACCTGATATCCCTGAAACTCCTGGTTCACCCTGCAGAGGAGAAAAACATCATCACAGTGTCTTTAATCAGCTAAACTCCTACTTCATCATCTGAAATAGATTTCTTCATTCTGACTGTAAACTGTAGAATTAGATTTTAGGATGTGATCCTGGGCTTTTTTTAAGGGATTTGATCTTCAAAAACAGACTTTTTGGTATAATCCTTCCAAAAAACCCAAATTGGATACAGATGAGGATTAAGGAAATGAATGTGATGGTTGAGACTGACCTTTGGTCCCGGTTCTCCTAATCCAGTCAATCCTGGTGCTCCCGCTTCTCCTGGCAGTCCTTGATCACCCTGCGAGCAAAAACACACATATACAGTAGAAACTGTTTAGATCCATCCATTGGACATCATCTAGAGGTGTGCAGATGTACACTATATGGACCAAAGTTTGTGGCCATAAGATTGGTATGTGATTTTATCCCATTGCACATCTAGTCTCTGTTTGCACCTCATAATAAGATCCACTCTTCTGGGAAGATGTTCCACTAGATTCTGGCGTGTACTTGTAAAGAATTGTGTGGGATCCATTCAGCCAAAAAATGTTCAATGTTCAAATCAGGTATTGGTGTGGGTTAGAAGGCCTGGGGTTCCTAATTCCTCAGCGCTTCAGTTCATCCATTATTCAGTAGGGTTGCGCTCTACAGCAGGCCACTCAAGATCTTCCACTCCAACCCATGTAAAGCATATCAAGACATCCAATACAATTGTGGAGAAGAATCACATTTGTATGGAAAAGTCAGGTGTCACACTACGTTTGATGATACTTTTAAATGGGGTGCGTAATACACAATATAACCTACAATATCATGTTCTGTAACAAAGGGAACAAGAGTCAATAATGTTTTTCAATTATACAATTTCTTAAACGTCATACCCAATATTGCTCAATACAGTAGTGGACGAAAAACACTCTAATATGACTCGAGTAAAGTAAAATTGCTCCCTTTAAACTTTCATTTGAGTAAAAGAACAAACGTTTTTGCCTTCAAATGTACCTAAGTATCCAAAGTACTATGATTTATTATAACTATAATGTTCCTATTATCATTTTTATCACAAGACTCTTCACTTAATCAACACAGTTTATGTGAAAAGACTCGAATGTGACTCTCAGCACACTGATCTATTAATAGAATGATATTAATGACTCAAACACTGATTGATTTCTATTACAATCATCATGAACCCAAAACCTTCTTTTCAACTACTTAAAAAAAATAACACAAATAATCCCACGTGTGTTGTGACGAGTTCGAGTCTGGAGTTTCTTCATCATTTATTCCTCTCTAAATGTTCTGTTGAACTGATGCTGAACTGTATGTTGGTGATCAGTAGATACACCGAGCGCCGATCAACACGAGTTTAAAACAGAGCGAGCGCTCGATCCTGATTGGTGACTCGCTGCGTGTTTCACCAGTTAAATTTTTATCCTCATAAATAAAAAGGAACGACTGATTCTACAAAATGTAGTAGAGTAAAAATTAAGATATTTGACTTTGAATTGTAGTGAAGTTACAGTAAAAATCTCCCTAAATGGAAATATATCAGTAAAGCGCAGATACGTAAAAAAACTTCTTAAATACAGTTATTAATTATATTTACTTAATTACTGTCCTCTGCTGTTCTTAATAGGATTTTCTTACCTTCGGTCCTGGATAACCTTCTCCGGGTGGGCCTCTGAACCCCGGGGGTCCACGTGGTCCCTCGGCTCCCTAAAACCATAAATTTGACCAAAGATTGTCCATTAATTATGACCCATTAACATCACTTTCATGCAGTAGGCATTTTAATGTACAATTAAAAGCTGTAATTTCAATTACAATTTGAGCTAAAATATGTCAAGAATGTGTCAAATGTACTTTAATAAAAATGCCCATTGTTGTGCTTGACTGCTCACCACAGTCCTATAAACTTTCCCTTTCACTTTCACAGATACTCTTCTATCACAAATCACTCCTGTCACTCTTCTCCACCCACTCCACCCTGCCTGCACTCTTTTCTTCACTTCTCTAACACACTCTCCATTACTTTGCACTGTTGACCCCAGATACCTGAACTCCTCCACCTTCTCCACCTCTTCTTCCTGTAACCGCACCACTCCACTGCCCTCCCTCTCATTCACACACATGTACTCTGTCTTACTCCTACTGACTTTCATTCCTCTTCTCTCCAGCGTGTACCTCCACCTCTCCAGGCTCTTCTCCACCTGCTCCCTACTCTCACCACAAATCACAATATCATCCTCAAACATCATAGTCCATGGAGACTCCTGTCTGACCTTGTCCGTCAACCTGTCCATCACCACTGCAAACAGGAAAGGGCTCAGAGCCGATCCTTGATGCAGTCCAACCTTCACCTTGAACCGGTCTGTCGTTCCTACTGCACACTTCACTGCTGTCACACTGTCCTCATACATGTCCTGCACCACCCTCACATACTTCTCTGACACACCTGACTTCCTCATACAGTACCACAACTCCTCTCTCCACCATGTCGTACGCCAAATCCTTCTGACCTTCTCTATACTTCTCCATCAACATTCTCAAAGCAAATAATGCGTCTGTGGTGCTGTTCCTCGGCATGAATCCATACTGTTGCTCACAGATGGTCACCTCTTCTCTCAGCCTGGCTTCCACTACTCTTTCCCATAACTTCATGATGTGACTGATCAGCTTTATTCCCCTGTAGTTACTGCAGGTCTGCACATCTCCCTTATGCTTAAAGATCAGTACCAGCACACTCCTTCTCCATTCCTCAGGCATCTTCTCACCTTCCAAAATCTTGTTAAACAATCTGGTTAAAAACTTCACTGCCATCTCTCCTAAACATCTCCATGCTTCTACCGGTATGTCATCTGGTCCAACCGACTTTCCACTCTTCATCCTCTTAATCGCTGCTCTCACTTCCTCTTTATTAATACTATCCACTTCCTGCTTCTCCATCGCCACACCATCCAACCTTTTCTCTCATTTTCCTTGTTCATCAGCTGCTCAAAATACTCCCTCCATCTTCTCAACACACTCTCCTCACTAGTCAACACATTTCCATCTCCATCCTTTATTGCTCTAACTTGCAGCACATCCTTCCCAGCTCGGTCCCTCTGCCTGGCTAATCGCTACAAATCCTTTTCTCCTTCCTTAGTGTCCAACTTCTCATACAGCTCCTCATATGCCTTTTCCTTGGCTTTCGCCACATCCCTCTTTACCTGCTGCCGCATCTCCTTGTACTCCTGCCTACTTTTCTCATCACTCTGTCGATCCCACTTATGTTTTCCAACCTTTTTCTCCTTATGCTGTCCTGCACTTCCTCATTCCACCACCCTTAACTTAAACTAGGAACATGTTCCAGAATTACAATGCCCCTTTGAACAAAGCCAGCTCCATGAAGATATGCTTTACATGGGTTGGAGCGGAAGATCTCCTGCTAAAAGTTTCTGACCACAACCTTATTGAAAACCTTTGGAATGTGAACGCTGACTGCACCCCAGGCCTCCTCACCTCACCTACATCAGTACCTGACTTTACTCACACCCTTGTACACTCCAAAGAAAAAGTGGAGGTTATTATAATAGTAAATAGATACATATAAATTCAATAGATAGGTGTCCACAAAAGATTGTCCATATATTGTATGTACAGTATATAGCACCTTTTCTCCTTGTACACCTAATCCAGGAAGTCCGGTTGGCCCAGGTAATCCAGGAGGTCCATAATCGCCCTAAAACACACAATTAGGAAGTTTCCCAATATAGTACAATGATAATTAATATTGTTATAAGTATCATTGATAAGGTGACAAATTGACAGAGATATGTCACAATGGCACAATACTAATAATAATTCAAATATCCTCACTCTTTTTACATGCAGCACATTTATTCATTAGGAATTCATCTCATCATAAACATCAGTGCACAAAGCCATCCATACTGACTGCATATTACTGTAGGTGCTTGTAGCCGCAGGTCAGATTATCGGACATGCCGTGGCTCGTTCCGGGATACAGCGAGACAAAGCTGAGAAAATGATTTTTGTCTGTCTTGATCTTATGACACTAATATACTATTACAGAATACTGCCTTCAGAGCTGAAATCTAATGAGAATCAGTCACTTGGAGAAAGAATTCAGATAATATAAAGGTAAGGAATGAAACCACTTATATGATATATGTTATAGGAAAATATATTAACATGGGAGCCACTTACAACTGAGCAGTTGAGGATTAAGGGCTTTGCTCAAAGACCCAGCAGTGGTAGTTTTGTGGTGCTGGGATTTGAGCACACAACCTTCTGATCCAAGGTCCAATGCTTTAAACACTGAGGTACCACCTCCCATATTTAGTATATAAATATTTTGTACTATAATATAATATAATATAATATAATATAATATAATATAATATAATATAATATAATATAATATAATATAATATAATACATGAAATGAACTCCCTTTTTTATTTTTATTTTCATTATTATGTTGGAAAACTGCTGTTCGGCCCAATTTCTGAATAGAGGGCATCATGTTTCTTCTTCAGAATGTCACAGTACATGTTGGAATCCATGTTTCCCTTAATGAACCACAGATCCCCAGTACCAGCAGCACTAATGCAGCCCCAGAGCATGATGCTGCCACCACCATGCTTGACTGTAGGCAAGACATCATTTTCTTGGTTCTCCTCACCAGAGCGTCTCCACACATGCTGGACACCATTTGAGCCAAACAAGTTTATCTTAGTCTCATCAGACCACAGGAAATGGTTCCAGTAATTAATGCTCTTAGACAGCTTCAGCAAACTGTTTGTGGACTTTCTTGTGAACCAGCTTCAGAAGAGGCTTCCTTCTCCCATGATGGCCATGCTAACCGGCTTGTTGCAGTGTGTGGCTGCTGGGTGAGGAACAGCCTAACTCTGCTACTAAAGTGAGGTTGTGGAGGACCGTTTCAGGTAATACACCATGGCAAGACTGAGCACACAACAAGAAACAAAGTGGTTCTACTGCATCAGCAAGGTCTCTCCTAGGTGAGGATTTCAAAGCAGACTTGGGTTTTAAGGATATTTTGAAAAAAACAAAGAAATAGGCAATTTTGAGAACTGTAGATGTAGTGGTCAGCCAAGGAAGCTTAATGCAGCAGATAAAATACATTATGCATCATGCAAAAAACTGGTGGAACCCACTGGGACTCAGGCACACCCATTTAGTATGGCCATTCGGTGGTCTTCAGTTGTCTTCAGCAATACTTTTCACATGAACTACCTCTTGTTTGACATATATAGTATTAGCTTACGATGGATTTTCCTGCCTGTTTATTCAAACGCACATAGTCTGCATTTGTATCCACCATCTTCCTCATCACATGACATTTTCACAGCTGTGAATATACATCAGATATGTGCGTTTGAACCACAGACTTGGATTCCTCTTGAATGTCATGAATCGACTTGCCAGAATGTTCTTCAGTGCGTATCATTTTACACACCTCAGAGGGCAAATTCCAAAATAGGCAGCACATATACAATATATCGCAAAAGTTTAATAAGAGAATCGCATCCGCCCTGAGTAACGGCTATAAAGTTTCCTCATGTTACCTTGTTTCCTTTTATTCCGGGTCCTGCTGGTCCTCTCGGTCCCTTCAGTCCATCTGGTCCTCTCTCTCCCTGTGAATACAACCAAGGTCCGTGTTACTGCTTTTTAGAATCACCTCTGTTACTGTTATTTACTTCTTAAAACTCTGTTTAGTTCTCAAATCTGATTGCTCAGCAGATGTGGACTGATTTTCTGTAACAGCAGCTCTGAAGGTACTACAGTCGCAAATCCATACATTTTAAATATATGTTTTCCTCATATATTTCCCTTAGTTATCAATGTTTTGATTTCAATAGCAATGAATATGAAAAAAATTTCATTATGATCGTAATAATGCTCTTTTAATAGACTGTATATCTCTTGAAAAGTGACGCTCATTTGTCTGTACGGTGCAGAAAAAAATAATTAAATAATCTAACATTAGAAGGCAGAATAAATACTTTTAAAATCATAATAAAATCTCCAAAATGAATACTGGTAGTCACTTCGAGACATGACATTTTTTGTTACAGACCGACCCAGCATATTATATAGATTCATCACACACACACTGATATATTTCAAGTGTTTATTTCTTTTAATTTTGATGATTTTGGCTCACAGCCAATGAAAACCCAAAATTCTCTATCTCAGAAAATTCAGATATACTGAGGAAAAAGTTGAATATTGGAGACTCGTGGTGTCACACAATCAGCTCATTAAATCCAAACACCTGCAAATGTTTCCTGAGGCTTTAAATGGTGTCTCAGTCTGGTTCAGGATACACAATCATGGGGGAAAACTGCTGACTTGACAGTTGTCCAGAAGACGATCATTGACACCCTGCACATGGAGGGTGAGACACAAAAGGTCATCGCTAAAGAAGCTGCTGTTCACAGACTGCTGTATCCAAGCACATTAATGGAAAGTTGAATGGAAGGAAAAAAATGTGAGATAGGAGAAGCACAGAATCCACGTTGCTTGAGGTCCAGTATAAAGTTTGCACAGTCAGTGGTGGTTTGGGGAGTTGTGTCATCTGCTGGTGTTGGTCCACTGTGTTTTATCAAGTCCAAGGTCAGCACAGCCGTCTACCAGGGGGTTTTAGAGAACTTCATGCTTCCCTCTGCTGACCAGCTTTTTGGAGATGCTGATTTAATGTTCCAGCAGGATTTGCCACCTGCCCACACTGCTAAAAGCACCACAAGTTGGTTAAATGACCATGGTGTTGGTGTGCTTGACTGGCCAGCAAACTCACCAGACCTGAACCCCATAGAGAATCTCTGTGGTATTGTCAAGAGGTAAATGAGAAACAAGAGACCAAAAAATGCAGATGAGCTGAAGGCCACGGTCAAAGAAACCTGGGCTTCCATACCTCCTCAGCAGTGCCACAGACTGATCACCTCCATGCCACACTGAATTGAGGCAGTAATTAAAGCAAAAGGAGCCCAGACCAAGTATTGAGTACAGATACAGTAAATCAACATACTTTCCAGAAGACCAACAATTCACTACAAATTTTTTTTTTTATTGGTCTTATGAAGTATTCTCATATTTTGAGATGTGAATTGGTGGGTTTTTGTTCATTGTGATCTAAAATCATTAAAATTAAAAGAAATAAACACTTGAAATATATCAGATTGTGTGTGATAAATCGATATAATATACAAATTTCACTTTTTTGTATTGAATTACTAAAATAAATCAACCTTTTCATGATATTCTCATTTATTGAGATGCACTTCAGGGTACCAACAACTTCTGCAACGGCTTCACCACACCAACTCATCAATAATTTTTTTCCTACAACAGCACAACCCCTGAGTGTTTTATTCCTTCTTTTTTTCTATCCCTTAAACCAACGCTTCTGCTTAATGTTTGTACCATTTTCAAACCCCAAAACGCTGCTGGGAAACAAGGCTCTGAATACACAAAACTTTTCACATAGAAATGTTGAAATATTGTACATACCTTTGGCCCTGGGAACCCTTCTCCTGGAGGGCCTTTATCTCCCTGCACTCCCTGTGGCCCCTGAGGCCCCTACACACACAAACACACACACACAGAGTCAATGAACAAAACATACAGAACAAATGAACAACCAACTACTGTATGTGGCAGCTTTACAAGGTTGGGATTTGAACTCATAACCGTCTGATCACAAGTTTATCTTAGCTTAGAAGCAGCTACCGATGCGATGCCCCTCTTTCACGCAGTTCGATCCAATTTCGATTCAATTCAACACAATAAATTTCAATGCAATACAATTGAATGGAAAAAAATATGATGTTGTGCAATTGAATACGGACAGATAATTCGCTTTTATTACTTCGGTTCAGACAGACAGGAACTCATCAATTTACTTAAGTGCCTTCTGACTTCTAACACACGGCCCTTTTTCAATTAAAGATGAAATAAAACCAGATGTTCCTTTCCTGTTGTGTCTCCAGGAAGATGCAGCTCTACCTCTGCCATGTTAATCTGTATTTTGTGTGACTCTCAGGACACGCCTCGGTCTCTGTAGTGTTGTGATATATTACATTCATGTAGCAGCAGTGGTGCTGAGAGAACACGCTCGAGAAACTGTTTAGTGAGGAGAAATTGATCTACATATCAAATATTGATCGCAAATTATTGGTCACTTTTTATACACACATATACACACACACACACACACACACACACACACACACATATATA
>JAAIIK010000066.1:2523668-2547872 GCA_014706435.1 Silurus glanis | reverse complement strand
TGTGTGTGTGTGTGTGTGTGTGTGTGTGTGTGTGTGTGTGTGTGTGTTTGAGATTGTGTGCTGGATGAGCTCCGATATATAAAGGGCAACTCACCACAACAAAGAGTTTCAATCTACAGGCTACATAACTCACTTCAAACAAGAATGTCCTCTGGGGGGGGAAAAACACTGCTACTTCCAGACACCAAAACTTTACTGCTCTCCATTAACACTGCAGGAGATCCACTGCCAAAGCACACGAGCTCAATGACGATCTATACAGTAATATACAGTGTGTAATAGTTTCATTTATATGAATTAGAAATGTTTTAGACAAAACCAAATGGAAATACACACACACACACACACACACACACACACACACACACACACACACATTTTTCAGATGGTTAAAAATATCCACTTTCAAGCCTTCCCATGTTACTTTTCTTTTTATACAAAAGTAAGACATGGATATGGAATAATCTGAACCACATGTAAGTGAAATAATGTTAAATACTATGTTAAGTCTCAGACACTTTGGCCATGATGTAGTGGGAGCTCCATATCTCTATTACTTATACATAAGATTATTTGAGAGTGAGTTATGCCAATGATACCCAACTATATATCTCATCAAATCCAGACGAAACATCTCAGGTTAACTGAGTGTTTTAAAGAATTAGAAGATTAGATGATGCATAACTTTCTATTATTAAATTCTGATAAGACAGAGATTTTGCTCATTGGCCCAAAAACCAGTACACAGAAGCTCCAGCATTTCAACCTGCATTTAGAAGGATGTTCTGTAACCACTAGTTCAACAGTAAAAGACCTGGGAGTTGTTTTAGACATTTGTCTTTTAAATATCATATCAACCATATTACAAAAACAGGCTTCTTCCACCTTAGAAATATTGCTAAGATAAGAAACATGTTGTCTATATCTGATGCAGAGAAGCTCGTCCATGCGTTCATGACCTCCAGAATAGACTATTGTAATGCATTACTAGGTGGATGTCCTGCATCATTTATAAACAAGCTACAGTTTGGCCAGAGTTCTCACAAGGTCGAGGAAATATGATTATATAACCCCAATCTTCTCATCCCTACACTGGCTTCCTGTTAAGTTTCAAATCTACTACAAACTACTGCTTCTTACTTACAAAACACTAAATGGTTTATCTCCATGTATCTCTCCAGTTTTCTAACACGCTACAATCCGTCACGCTCCTTGAGATCTCAAAACTCCGGACTTCTAGTAGTTCCTAGAATAGCAAAGTCCACTAAAGGCGGTAGAACATTCTCACATTTAGCTCCTAAACTCTGGAATAGTCTTCCTGACAGTGTTCAGGGCTCAGACACACTCTCCCAGTTTAAGTGCAGATTAAAAACGTATCTTTTTAGCAACACATAACACATATCAGATCTCATAACCTTGTGCTCCAGAACATCTGATCACATGCACATTATCAACTTGTGCTGTTAATATCATGAACAGCAGCTACGCTAATTTCTCTCCACTGCTTCTCTTTCTCTCCCCATCCCGAGGCATCCTGGGGTTACGCCAGCTCCAGTTGTGTCCCAACTCATGAAGATTATGGACCATCCAAAAAGTAAATGCCGACCCCGCAAACATCTAGAGACCTACCAGCACCATTTGGCCCACTTCATGTGGAGTTTGGGCATTGGACCTCTACAAATGTTTAAAGGCTCTGGCATGGAGGAGTTGGTGTTGAATCTATGATGATCTCAAATTGTCAACTGACAAGAAAGGACACTACTCATAATCTCACACTCCAGTACTCAGGGTAGTTACCGCTCTCCGGTGTTTTGTATTGTTTTAATATTTATAAACACACTCTTGATATCACACTCTTGGGTTCCCCTTTATGAGTCTGGTTCCTTTCACGGTTCCTTCCTCCTAACATCTAAGGGAGTTTTTTCCTTGCCACAGTTGCCCCAGGCTGCTCATCAGGGATAAATACACTTCTTCTTCTTTCAGCTTCTCCCATTAGGGGTCGCCACAGCGGATCATCCGTCTCCATACCCCCCCTGTCCTCTACATCTGCCTCTTTCACACCAACTACCTGCATGTCTTCCCTCACCACATCCATAAACCTCCTCCTTGTTCTTCCTCTTTTCCTCCTTCCTGGTGGCTCCATCCTCAGCATTCTCCTACTTATATACCCCATGTCCCTCCTCTGCACATGTCCAAACCATCTCAATCTCGCCTCCCCACCTTGTCTACAAAACGTCCAACATGCGCTGTCCCTCTAATAAACTCATTTCTAATCCTGTCCACCGTCGTCACTCCCAATGAACATCTCAGCATCTTCAGCTCTGCTACCTCCAGCTCCACCTCCTGTCTTTTACTCAATGCCACTGTCTCTAAACCATACAACATCTCAGGTCTCACCACAGTCCTATAAACAGGGATACATACACATCATTCACTTTTAATTTTAAGTTCTGTAAAGCTGCTTTAAAACAATGTCCATTGTGAAAAATGCTATAGAAATAAACTTGAAACTTGTATCACACAATAGTCCTCTCTACTTTACCTTTTCTAATGGGATAATAAAATTCACTCTTATATGAAACCAGTTTCGAACCAATTTTTATTAGTTTCAGAATATTTAGCTTGACTGCATGCATACACCTGCCCGTGAATGAACTGTTACTATAGGAAAAAAAATGTATTTAAACAAACACATGAATTAAGAGTTGCGAAGTGACGCTGGAAATACTGACAGATCTGTAACATACCCTATAACATCACTGTGTCATAGATCAACATAATGTTTTAGAACAGATGTTGCGTAATAACTTTGCTTCTATTTAATACCCTTCGCTTCAGCCAATGCCAATGTGAACACATTGACAACGTCTCCACTTCAAAGCAAGAAAACAGCCATAAAATATACAGATGATGTTTTGGGTGTCGTTACGGTTCCCTCGTGACAGCAGGAAGCAGGAATCGTAGCAGCTGTGCTAACAGCGACGCATCTCATGGTGTTTAATACAGACTTTTTTTTCCCCAAAGTAAAGTCAACTTCGGAGATTGGTTCAAAGCAAATCTTTGTGCACAACTGAGTGCCTGGAACACATTCACCAAACTGTCACAATTTATCTATGACTTTACAACAATACAATATTGTTAACAACACACTTAAATTTCTGTATATTTCGGCTTGAATGTATTGTACCTACAGTGGGGCAAAAATGTATTTAGTCAGCCAACAATTGCGCAAGTTCTCCCACTTAAAAAGATGAGAGAGGCCTGTAATTTTCATCATAGGTACACTTCAACTATGAGAGACAAAATGAGAAATAAAAAATCCAGGAAATCACATTGTCTGATTTTTAAAGAATTTATTTGCAAATTATGGTGGAAAATAAGTATTTGGTCAATAACAACAGCCCCAAAGCATGATGTTTCCCGCCATGCTTCACAGTAGGTATGGTGTTCTTTGGATGCAACTTAGCATTCTTTCTCCTCCAAACAAGACAAGTTTTTACCAAGAAGTTCTATTTTGGTTTCATCTGACCATATGACATTCTCCCAGTCCTCTTCTGGATCATCCAAATGCTCTCTAGCAAACATCAGACGGGCCCAGACATGTACTGGCTTAAGCAGGGGGACACGTCTGGCACTGCGGGATTTGAGTCTGTGGTGGCGTAGTGTGTTACTGATGGTAGCCTTTGTTACTTTGGTCCCAGCTCTCTGCAGGTCATTCACTAGGTCCCCTTAGGTGTGGTTCTGGGATTTTTGCTTACCGTTCTTGTGATCATTTTGACCCCACGGGGTGAGATCTTGCGTAGAGTCCCAGATCGAGAGAGATTATCACTGGTCTTCCATTTTCTAATAATTGCTCCCACAGTTGATTTCTTCACACCAAGCTGCTTACCTATTGCAGATTCAGTCTTCCCAGCCTGGTGCAGGTCTACAATTTAGTTTCTGGTGTCCTTTGACAGCTGTTTGGTCTTGGCCATAGTGGAGTTTGTAGTCTGACTGTTTGAGGTTGTGGACAGGTGTCTTTTATACTGATAACGAGTTCAAACAGGTGCCATTAATACAGGTAACAAGTGGAGGACAGAGGAGCCTCTTAAAGAAGAAGTTACAGGTTTTTGATAGCCAGAAATCTTGCTTTTTTTGTAGGTGACCAAATACTTATTTTCCACCATAATTTGCAAATAAATTCTTTAAAAATCAGACAATGTGATTTTCAGGATTTATTTTCTCATTTTGTCTCTCATAGTTGAAGTGTATCTATGTTGAAAATTACAGGCCTCTCTCATCTTTTTAAGTGGGAGAACTTGCACAATAGGTGGCTGACTAAGTACTTTTTTGCCCCACTGTATATACTCTACTGTACTCTACTACTCTGTACAGTGTTCTACTATACTCTACTGCAGTGGTCCCCAACCCCCCGGGCCGTGGACCGGCACCGGTCCGTGGGTCAATTGGTCCCGGGCCGCACAGAAAGAATACATAACTTACATTATTTACGTTTTATTTATTGTCTGATTCTGAACGATGTTTTATTTTGGAAAATTCCCGGATTCTCTCCACCACATCTGTCTATGACTCACTCTTGATGCATGTCAAGATGCCTCGGTCACATGTCTTACCTCCATCCGCTACCTTCTTAAAGGGGCTGCTCTGGCCGGTAACACATAATACATTACCGCTAAATTGAAACCCCCAAGCGAGCAAAATGAACAAAAAACAACACAGTGGATTCACGTTTATTATTACATTTAGAAAATACCAGTTTTTATGCCGGTCATATCATTTTATTTTGTTGCATTTATCCGCCACACCTTAAAGGCCGGTCCGTGAAAATATTGTCCGATATTAAACCGGTCCGTGAAAAATTGTCCAACATTAAACCGGTCTGTGGCGCAAAAAAGGTTGGGGACCACTGCTCTACTGTACTCTACTACACTGTACTGTGTTCTACTATACTCTACTGTACTCTACTAGACTGTACTTCACTTTAGTCTACTGTACATGCTACTCGACTATTACCTTCTGTAAGGTGCTTCATTTTATTATATTGAATATTACTCTAATGCACTTAATTTCACAATACTCTACTATACTGTACTCTTCTCTACTGTATTCTCTCTATATACTCTACTCAACTACACTTTACTCTATTGTTTTTTTTTTGTTTTGTTTTTTTTCTGCTCTACTATACTATATTTTACTCCACTCCACTCCAATCTATTATACTCTTCTGAACTTTACTGTATTTCCACAACTATACTCAACAATCCTTCTATATTCTACTGTAGTATTTTCTATTATACAGTATTCTATTATACTCTACTGTGCTCCAATACACTTACAGAATTTCATCAGCTTTCAGGGAAAGGCATTACACAAGTTTTTAAGATTGATTAACCTGGAGAACTATTCAGATAGAGGTTAAATATGGGGTGCCACAAGTTTCAGTTCTAGGACCCCTGCTTTTCACAACATACATGGAAATATTATTAGAATGACTATATTTTACTATACTCTATTATACTTTACTGTTCTGTAAGCCACTTCAGTCTACTATATATTATTCTACTGTACTGTCCACTAATGTAAGATACTCCAGTTTATTATACTGCATTTACTCTACTGTACTCTATTTTTCAATACTCTATTATACTCTACTGTATTATATTGAACTGTACACTACTTTTATATACTGAACTGTTTATATACTGTACTCCATTTTATTATAATGCATTGTACTCAACTATACTCTACTGTACTCCACTTTTTTCAGCTGTATTTTAGTCGACTGTACTCTATTTTATTATTTAGCATTTTATTCTACTGTAATCCATTCCGCTATACTCTACTATACTCTATGTCCTGTACTCTACTCTACTCTACTCTACTCTACTCAAGAAGAGTCAAGTGCAAAACTCCACTTTTCATGGCACTTGCCTTAATTTGCCTTATGAAGCTTCTAGCACAAGAATGGCAAGAATTTCTTTCCTAATTTAGTCTGATCCTACTTATCAAAATGTAGAATAACCCAATTAAAAATAAACTACAAAAATTTCATCAACATGAACAAGAGCAAATTATAGCAACAAATATAAATGATGCAAGTTAAATTCCTTTAGAGCTGGTTTGATTTAGTTTCTAGCACTAAATGCTAATCTTATTGAGTCTTATTGAACTGAAAAGTCCATTGTTAGGTTAGCTTTTCATTAGCTCATGATTAGCATTTGCCTTAACTCGTAATCTGTTCAAATATGAGTTTATTCAGAATTAAATAAATTCTTAACTAATACTATTTAATTTAGGTTCATGTATGTGGATTATTAGTAATTATTAACTCACTGGATTAAGAGAACCAGTACACATACACTATTTAGGCAAAAGTATTAGGACACCTGACTTTACCAGCCAAATGTGGTTTACCCCAAACTCATTTTATAGGATGTTTGGATGTGGTAGCATAAAATTTTCCCTTCACTCAAACTAGGAAACCCAAACCTGTTCCAGCCCCTGTGCACAAAACCAGCTACATAAACATGTGATTTACATGGTCTGAAGTGGAAGATCTTAAGTGGCCTGCTATGGAGCTCTAATCTCATCCTTATTGGGATGAATGTAAATGCTGACTGCACCCCGAGCCTCCTCACCAGAGATTGGAGCGAAGTACAAATATTTAAGTATTACTTATGTGTATTTAAGTAGATTTTTCTTTAACTTGAGTGAAAAAGTGCTGTCAGTACTTCAACTTTTACCAGAGTCTTTTATCAGAGTATCTGCACTTCTATTGGAGTGAAGGTTGTGTTTACTTTTGCCACCTCTGCTCCTCACCTCACCTGCATCAGTACCTAATTCTACTAATGCTCTTGTGAATGATTTGTTGAGACAAATCTCTATAAGCCCACTCTAAAATCTAGTAGATCATTTTCCCAGAAGAGTGGAGGTTATTATAAGAGCAAACGGGGACTAAATGTTGAATGGGATTTTCAAAAAGGAGCACCTTTCATTGATTTTTTCAAATCATTGATTTTACTATGTCTGTAATGTTGCATGCAGTATATTTCATGTCTCCAGTCTATTAACAGTCTAAGATAAAGTATGCATTATGTGTCACACTTAAAGAAATATGAAGACCAGACTGCTCAGGACTCACCAGCTCTTGGACGATCTTCTTGACAATGTCTTTATCCTGCAGGTTGTGTAAGTAGCGGCTCGATGGAGAACTGGCCAGCATCCTCAACTGGGCTATTTTGGACGTCTCTCTGGCAGCAGGTGTGACACCGATGGCAAAAAAACGAACTCCTAGGTTCTTGGCATCAGCCACAGCTGAAAACAAGTCTGGATTTTTTGGATGGGACTCTCCATCATAGAGCAGCACAGCCACTTTGACACTTCCAGGTCCTGATTCATTCAGGTAGAGGTGCGTGAGGTTAGTAATGGCATATGTCACATATGTGCCCTGTCCTATATAGGGAAGTGGTGCGATGTTGGATTTGAAGTTGGCTACGCCCCTCCACTGGCTGAAGGTCTGCTCAGGAATCACGTGACTGCTGTATTGAAGGAGTGCAGATTTAAAATTCAGGCTGCGGCCACTCTGAAGACGCGTATCCTGCATGCGCTCAACCACTTCGGTGACTAAGTGCTTCTCCTGGCCGTGGTTGTCCTTGGCACTTTCTGAGCTGTCCAGCAAAAATGCCAGCTCAAGACTGCAGTCAGTATTTGGGAAAACTGTGAAAAGCATAAGAAAAGCAGTTTTGAAGACGTGGAGCCACTGGTTGAAATTACCAATTGACAGTCGCATAACAGTTACATTTAAGCCTGAGATCATGAAACTCACTATGGCTACATGACTCTTGAACTTAATGACATTCAAAACATTTTGAGTACAAGGTCCAGACTATGTAAAAAAAAGAAAAATCTACACTTTTGGAAGAGGAACAAACCATTTTTGGCAGGAGGAAGAAAATGGTTCATTCCCTCTAATGCAGCAGTTCAACCATTCTCCCCTCTTAAAACACTCCTATGTGTAAATATATAGCAGATTTTTCCTATCAAAGAGAATGTAAGCTAAGAACTCATCAAGAATCATCAGTTCTGGTTCTAACCAGATGTGAGAATGGGATACACCCTGACTGAGACAAATTTTGGGTAAATTAGCATACCAGTTCTAACTGCTAGTAGCCTATGTGGGGAGCATGTGGAATTCTGCTAGAACAGTAACCTGAAATCAGTGCAATGGTGCTTGGGAAGTAGTAGGTTAGTGGTTAAGGCATTGGGTTACTGATTGGAAGGTTGGGGATCAAAGCCCAATATCGCCAAGCTGCTGTTGAGCTCTTGAGCAAGGCTCTCAACCTTCTATGCTCCAGGGCTGCTGTATCAATGCTGACCAGTAACATCTGACCTTCTAACATCACAGGAATATGTGATAATGAATTTCACTGTGCTGTGATGTACATGTGACAGGTATTTAAAAAGCTTCAAAGCACCTCAGTGGTTAAGCATCTGAGAAAGTTGCCCATTTGCCAATGTTTGCCCTTGAGCATGGCCCATAACCCTCTCTTCTCCAGGAATGCTAAATCATGTTGGACCCCAACTTTCCCCAACAAGCTAGGGTATATTAAGAAAAGAACTTCTCTGCGCTCAATATATATGTAAAAAATAAAGCCTGTTTCAATTCTAACCTGTTTCAGTTCTAAAGCGACAGCACTTCCTGCTGCACCACCATGGCACACATCTTTTTCTTGCATGGCATTATTATATTGTGCTTGCTTGATACAACACATGCATATAGCATGGACTAGAGGTCGACTGATTCATCGGTTTTGCAGATTCATCTGCACCGTTATTTGATTGCTGGAAACATCCATACAGATAGTTTTTCCGGGTAGCATCCATTGCTGGAGCGGCAGAGAAGGTCTGCTGTCATTCGGAGAGAGGCCTCTAGAGGCGAATCACTGATGACGGTTCAGTACATCCCTCGGTTATTAAGTCACAGTTTAGTTTCAATTTCGGTACGGTTAGAGGGGCAGAACTTGCTTGCTGTTTTTGTTATTAACACAGTTTATTATTATTAACATTTGTGATCAACAACATTTGAAGAGTTTACATTTTTAAACAATTTAAAATAAAATGCCTGCTTGGATAAAAATATATCAAATACTATTTTATAATGTTTTATACAAATAAAATTTAACTTTTGTTTGCTATGTAATAAAGACTAAAGAGAATGTTTGAGATGATGGACGGTTGATCAGAAGGTCCACTAAGCTGCCACTGCTGGGCTCTTGAGCCCTTAACCCTCAACTGCTCAGTTTTATGAATGAAATAACTGAAAGCCGCTCTGGATAAGGGCATCTGCCAAATGATGTAAATGTGACTGTACAGATATAAGTATGAGAAAAATATAGGAGATACAGTTGAAAAAAAATACCCCAATAAATCAAGTACATGATATTATGTATAACAAAATTGAACCTTGCAGCCTTTTTGGCAATTTATGTAGCAACAATAATTTAAGGAGGCACTATTAAAAACTAAAAGATGAATATTTAATAATTACATCTAAATAAAACACTGGAGGACAAGGAATCTGTCAAATCATTTAGAAACATACAGATTTTTTTTTTATTTGTATTTTTTTTAAATACACAACAAATGAATTTATAATCAAATCATTGTGTGGTGCCCAGAGATTTTGGGCGTGGGCGTGGGCGTGGGCGTGTCCAGGAGTTCGGCTTAAAGTGACACGAAATGTCAATGGCCAATAGAAAAGGATTATTGCAGATATACAGTATTAATTTATAATTAATTTATACAGCATCTACAAAATCTGGGAAAGATCAGGAACGCTACTAGGCGCAAGGAATAAAACGCACATCGGGAACACCTCGTAAACTTGCGAGGATCTGAGACAGTGGTGCAAAAAGGAAAAGTAATACAAGGCCAGGGCAAAGTTCAACTTAACCCCGCTGAACTCAATCACAGTTCAAAGCTGTAACTTCCTTACACTTCTGTAACAGGCTGCCGGGAGATGTTTCCCATAACCCCCTGCTAGAGGCTCGTATAAATCACATTCAAGCGTAACAGAGAGAGAGAGAGAGAGAGATCGAGAGAAAGAACATGGCATGAAAGAAACTTGCCTCGGGAAACATTTTTGAATTTTCATAAAGCACACAGAAAAAAAAGAGATAAGAGATCACATTTTCCAGGCTGGAAATTCCACACATTAATCGCCATAATACCGAGGCTTAATTCTATATTTATACAGGATTAAAAGCTATACTACTATCATATACCCCAGTGTAGTAAATACTATTAATTACTGTATGATTGTACTCTGTAAACACTATAACACACTATAACACACTACACAGTGATATACTACACAATTCTACACTCTAATTATATACTATGTTATGTTACTTTATGTTATAAACTGCGCTTTATAGAAAAATATTGAGACACCTGATGTTCTCAGCAAATAATTGGTTTTCCCTTCACTTGAACTAGAACTAGAAGATCCAAACCTGTTCCAGCATGACCCAAAGTGCACAAAATCCAGCTCTATAAAGATGTGCTTTACATGGGTTGGATGTGTGTGGAAGATGCCCTGCTATAGAGCTTTAAACACTACCTTTGGGATGAATGTGAGCACTGACTGCACCCCCAGGCCTCCTCACCTCACCTGACTTTACTCACACCCTTGTAGCTGAATGAGTCCAAATCCTGACAAAATCTACCCGAACATCTTCCCAGAAAAGTGGAGGTTATTATAACTTTTATAACTATTGTCCACATAGTGTATTGTTGTACATGAATATTCATGTTGTACAGATCCAACATGACAATTATATCCTTTATAAGACTGAGCAGTCGATGTTTAAGGACCTTGCTCATGGTCCCAGCAACCACCGAGCTTCCGTTTCATGTGTTTTCTGGCATGTAGTGATGTCAAAAGTAACATATTAAACATTCAAATGGAGAATAAAAATGGCAGAATTATGATAAAGTACAGATTCTTGGAAAAATAAATGACTAAATAAAAAATTAATTACTGATTGTCCATCACTGGCAAGCTGATGCATCTGCGGCTTCGTTTGCGGTTTTAAAAATAGCCACAAATCGTTTAATCAGAAAATTTACAGAAGATTCTTTTGTCGAAAAGCTATTCCATGTGAGCAATTGCCAAGAACTATCGAGATCCTACAGAAGTGTATACTGTATATAAAAGTGTATATATAAAGTGTATTGTGATTCGGTAATTGATAGCTTACTAAATAAAGGTGTCAGAACGCTTTTGTTGAAACTTACTCTTCTCAAAACCAAGACGATGCCTATTAACTCTAGGAGGGAATCAATTCAGTACAAGCAAAAATGGAGTAGGTATTGAGAGTGTTGAACAGTACAGTCAACCCCCGATAATTTGCGGTTCGGAAACCCGTGGCTCGGAAATTTTGCGCATTTTCGTTTGGAACCTAACTTACAGCAAGTTGCGGATAATCTTACGATTTGCGGGAATCCGTAGCGAGACGGAATGTTCAGGAACGTTAGGAATAACATTTTAAATCTTGTCCTTGGTCAAATACCTTGTCCTAGGTCAAATATAACCTCCTCCCACTTTTACATTTATAAAGTGGCATAATGTCTAGACAAATTCTCTAAGTTATCATAGGGGCCGCGGGGGTGCGTCCAAAATTTGCGGATTTTCCGGGGACCGGACGTGTGTATTTTAGGTAAAAAAAATAGTCTTTTACTCCAAATACTGATGCTTGTGTAAAGGGGCAGCAAAGATTGTATTGTTTGCATAAACTAAGGTCATTTAATGTGGATGAAACATTGATGTGTAAGTTCTCTAGATCCTACATTGAGTCATTGTGATCTTTTTCATTGCTGTGCTAGTTTAATTTTCTAAAGGTGAAAAAAAGACTTGTTTTGAGAGGACTGTTAACCAAGAAAGTCAAATTACGGTGAGGATGCAGATGACTATGAGCCAGTTATATCATAGACAGGTTTTGGGAGAAGTTGAAGGAGAAGTGGAAGACCCTGGTTCTGTGTGTCTGAGTTTGAGAAGTAAATGCCTCACGGGTCTATTGAAAATTTCTCAGCATCTTCTAAACAATCTGATTCCCGACTGTAAAAATATCAGGGTGTAAACAGAGTTAATGTGATTGTTTTATGATAAATGTGTGTGTGCAGGTGTAATGTCTCACGCTGAGCGTTGTTTTTCGGCGCAAGGTTGGACGTGAGCAGCTTGCTTTTGGCTTTTCTCCCGATGTTCCTCTGTTCCTCTTCTTCTTCATCATAGTCTTCTTCATAGTCGTCTTGCTGAGCGCCACCAAGCTGCAGCCCAAGCAGCAACAATACCAGCCAGCTCACATGCAGCCGCATTGCACCTACACACACAAGCGCACGCATACACCATCATCATCATCATCATCATCATCATCATCATCGTGCACTATATCGGAAGATAAAACTTGATTTAGAGCACAGGAGGAAGTGTATGAGTTTTTCTTTACTATAGCAGATCTTCCAACTTTTAAGAAAAGCACCAAGTAACATAAGAATCTTTGATAAATTTCCTGACCAATCAGAACGCTCCCTGATCATACTGTACAGTGTACTTTAATACTATGTAACGGAATATTAATGAGACCTAATAATCCAATTCTCTCTCCTTTTCTCCTCTCTCTCTTTTTCTTTTTCTGATTTACTAGTGATCCTGTTTTTGTTTTTTTTTTTCTTTTTCTGAATCTGGCTCCTCAGCATAAAGTACATGCTGCTTGAAGCTGTCGCTTTAACCAATCGGTTTGCGATCTAGCAGGCGTACGATAACATTAGCATTTCCACATCCTTCGAATGGATTGTCAGAGTGCGCACAAGTCAGAGCTCGCAAGCCACATCTGTATCAAAGTGCACAAGCTCAAATCTATTTTCGTGGGGATTAAATTTTTTTTTATCATTTCACAATGACTGACAGGGGAGAAGAAACTGATTTAATCGCAGATGCATTCACAAAGACATTTACGAGACGGACTTAAAAAAATTAAAATAAAAGATGGGCATTGTGAGGAATGATGGTGACCAAAACACTTTAAAACAGCTGTTTAGCTTTTTCGTTTTTTTTCATTTTTTTTTTACCATTTACACTTTTGTTGATCATTTCGGTTGTTCAGCGAATCAGTGGAGGCCGTGCATTTCACCCCTACGCTTTCAGAGGTGTTCTACTTGAATCATCTCTGAATACCTTCATTATAATGCAACAGCTATAGAAACCATCAATGTTATAGAGAAACCCGGTATAACAGAGCAACAGCATAAACAAACGACCTTCTCGTTACATCAAACTTTACTTCAGTCTGCATTACTGATGATAATAAATCTAATCTGGAATGTAGCAGGCTCGGATAATAAGCTGTTACTTGCTAGAAGTTCATCAGGACGTCGCCATGGTTACCATATGCGCATATGTATAATAGCAGTTTTTATGTTGTTCTGTATTTGAGATTATCGCCAAACTGGCACCAATTGGCAACAACTGTATTAGCTAGTTCAGGTCTGGAGACATGGAAACCCAGTGATCAAGACTTTGGAATGCTACAAGTTCAAATCCCAACAATGCCAAACTGATACTGCTGGGCCCCTGAGCAAGGCCCTTAACCCTCAACTGCTCAGTTTTATAAATAATGTAATGGATAAGTGTGTTAATGTACTGCCAGAATGAACACTGTATAGAGGGATCACAACGAGCGGAAAAAATAACATTGGAAAGTTTCATTTTCTTTACAAACTTTATCTTCAACAGTTTTTATTTTCATTATTCATTTGAAACTATGGTTCATTTGAAATATAAATCCTATTGTCCATGACTGTAACAAGAAAAAAAAAACTCCCTTAGATGGTATAAGAAAGAAACCTTGAGAGGAACCATTCTAATTTGGGTGACATCAAGAGTGTAATTATAAATCATTAAAACATCACAAACACCGGAGAGTGAAGAGAGAAATATCATGAGCACTGAGTGTGTGATTATGAGTGATGTCCTTTCTCGATCTTATGTTGGAGTTGGAGTTGTGGAACCAGGAGGTCTTGAGCAACTCCTGACCAACACCTCCATGCTGGAGCCTTTAAATGTTGAATGATTGAGAAACAGCATATGTAGATATTATTATGTATCATTATTATGTATTCTTAAACTCAAATAACACTTAATACGACACCCAGACCATATATTGTGTATAAATTCTTATTATTCAACATACAAATTTCTGTTCCTAGAAGCTTCTGTCACCAAAAACTTAATGCTTCTGTCACCAAACAAATTCTTTGTGTGTGGCAATGAAACCCTGATTCAGATTCTAAAGTTCCTATATATCCTGTAGCTTTCCCAGTAAACACTAAATAGTTCCCAGAAACTGATTATTGTGTTTTAAGATGAAAACCTGATGAAATAATTTCCTGCCTTCAAGCAATCCAACAACATGCTCGTCTTCTTTGTACTCACCTTCTCTCACGATGTTCAGCACAAAGCCACAACGACCCACAATCAGACTCTATAAAACACTGAACATCTCGCGATGACTGACAGAAAGACACGCTCCGAGCCCCAGAGTGCGAGTGTGAGATGGTAAAAACTGAGAGAAAGTGTGTGTGTGTGAGCGAGTGTATGCACATCTGCTGCCAACCTGAGGCTCTTTCAAACTCCGTGGCTCCTCCCTTGAGTAATATGGTTAAGACGGAATGAAACATATTCATTTTATCCTTCGTATACTGAATGAGGTTTTATCAGTCAAGGAGTATTTTTGTGTGGAGTTTGTTACACAAGTGGATGCATAGCCTCCAGTTTAGCTGTGGCACACAAAGTCATTGCTCATGACCTTATAAACAGCATAATCATCTGTCTCTCTATTTTTCTCTAAAGCTATAAAAGCTTGTTCTGAGATACCAGTGATCCTGTCTCATTCTGCTTTCTGGACCTGCCTGATCCATGCCTACTTTTGGAACGGGAAACAATTTCTGCTGCTGAGAATGGCTCCAACATGCACAGCCTAAATTGGGGAAGTGGGTGGACTTCTGATTAGAAGGTAATGAGTTTAAATCCCTGCACAACCAAGCTGCCACTGCTAGGCCCTTGATCAAGACTCTTAAACCCTCAATTGCTTCGCTGTATGAGGGCATCTGCCAAATGCTATAAATCTAAATAAATCTTTATGATCTGTGGGAGGTGGTACCTCTATGGTTAATGCATTGGATTCTGGATCACTACCAAGCTGCCACTGTTGGGCCCTTGACTAAGGCCCTTAACTGCCCAGTTGTAAGTCACTTTGAATAAGCCAAATACCGTAAATGTCTGAAGAGACATGTGGTTACTGTGGATGTTTCCCTTGAAGATGGATTCAGCCTGCTATTAATATAAACACTGCTACACTGACTAAAATCACTATGAACTGTTTTGCACTCAAGTCTCCATTATTGATAAAGATGGGCAGAGCGTTACCAATCTGTGAAAGACTGTGTATATATATATCTCTAAATCTACAGTACATCAAAAGATTCTGAGAATCTGGAGAAATCTCTGTGCAAAAAGGACAAGGGCAGAAAATCTATTTTGGATGGCCATGATCATCGGGCCCTCGGGCGGCAATGCATTTAAAACAGTAATGATTCTGTATTCAAAAAACCTGATTGGGTTTTAAAAAAAGCTCCAGATATTACCGTCTGTGAACACAGTTCTCTACGTCGTCCACAAAAGCAGGTTAAAGCTCTATTATGCAAAGATGAACATACATCACAACCTCATACTGTAATACACCTTTTTGTCCTGATAGCTGTGAGTTTTAGACAGGAGCCTAAATTCCTGACAGCCTTTTGCACACACATGGACGCAATCCATCACATATAATCCTTTAAAATGTCTGTAATCCACTCAGAGCTCTGTAAATGTATAAACGGTGTGTGTGTGTGTGTGTGTGTGTGTGTGAATCACAGAGTTGACACGTGTCCACCTTTTTACCCAGCAAGATGCTACTGAAGTCTTGACAGTGAGAAACTGAGCTCCTGCAGGAAATCAGATCTCCCCCGAACGTGACATCACTCACACATTACATGGTCTCACGCTACCCAATAAATAACACACACCAGGTCAAGTGCAAAGACTTCAAAGAACAGTTTAAGCAAAACATTTTACCTATTCAATTAAATCCTGCTAAACTGCCTCATACCCACAATCGAAGATGGAGGTCAATAAGTTGGTAAGTTTCCCCCCATATGCAGTGTTGTGCTAGTTACTAAAAAATACTAACTAGTTACAGTTACTCGTTACTTCATTCAAAAAGTAACTCAGTTACTCTGTTGATTATTTACACCAAAAAGTAATGCGTTACTGTTAAAAGTAACTTTTTAGTTACTTTTTTAAAGAACGTTCTTTAATGTTCCCATTAATGCCCTTTTATGCGTTATGGTCTATACAAACACAAAACTGACTTAAACACAAAGTCATTTTTAAACACTATTTTATTAAAGTCAGACCAGCACAAACTGAATATATCACAAGGATTTCTGAAATAAAGAACAAAACAAGCTTAATAATATATTCACAATCAAAAACTAAAGTAGCTTCTGCATCATAAAAGCTGTTGTGTTGAGCTCTTAAACATGTTCCTTTCACAGCTTAAGTATGAAAACTATCAACAATGTAGAACAGAACACCGGGTTAGCTTCTAGCTTCGTCGAGGCGTGGAGTTTCTGGAGGAGCTTCGACAGATTGGAGTTGCTGTTTATCGCAATAGATACGACCTTCGAACCAGAAAGACACAGCTTACATTTGACTAAAAAGTTTTTGTCTTGATGCTCAACTAAAGTGAAATAATGAGCATATTTCCAATTTGAGAAACTCGTCTTGCTCTCGCCTCGACTCGCCGTTACTGCCGCATAGACCTGAATAAACGGAGACACGGCCACAGTGCGTCTTCTTCGTGTTTACAGTGGTTCATCCACCAATCCTACAATGTGTCTCTGCTGTAAACAGGTTAGACTGTAGGCTACACTTCAGCCCAAATTCATTCATTTAAAAAAGTAACGGGTAACGCACCATACGGTAACGGAGTTACTTTATTTAAAAAGTTAAAAGTGTTACAGTATTAGTTACTGTCAAAAGTAACTTCGTTACAGTAACGCGTTACTGCCCAACACTGCCCATATGTTTCTCCCTATAAATGTATTCTTATCACTTTATCATTATGAGTTTATCCATATAAGTTTAACACTATACATTTATCCCTATAGGTTTATTCCTATAAGTTTATCTCTATAAGTTTATTCCTATACGTTTACCCACTATAAGTTTATCTCTATAAGTTTATCTCTATAAGTTTATATCTATAAGTTTATATCTATAAGTTTATATCTATAAGTTTACCCACTATAAATGTATTTAATTAAATTCAATCTTCATTTATATAACAACTACCAGGTAGAACCGAGGTGCTGAACAGAGTGCAAGAGGTCATGTGCAAAATAGTAATACAATTGAAATTAACAACAAATAAAATAAAGGTTAAGAAGCAGGAGACTAAGCACACCCTCTACTACACAACAAAGGCTTTGGTGAATAAGTGGGTCTTTAGTTTAGCTTTAAAAGTAGAGAATTCCCTTTCAGAGGTGAGATCAGGAGGGAGGGAATTCCAAAGTTTAGGAGCTGCCACTGAGAAGGCGCGATCACCCCACGATTTATATCTTCAACAAGACATGATTAGTGGACCTGAGAGTTCGGCCCTGGGTGCGCAGATGGAGAACTTGATTTAAACAGGTCGGGGTCGTACCAGACAGAGATTTGAAAACAAATAAGATTTTATATCGGATACTGTACTGTACCGGGAGCCAGTGGAGAGAGGAAAGGACCAGGGTAATGAGGTACTGAGGACTGAGTAATGCCTAAATAAAGAGCGTTGCAGTAATCCAATCTAGAACTAATAAAAGCATGAGTCTTTTTCCATGTCTTTTATCAAAACAAAAGGCTTCACCTTTTATAGTAAACGTAGTTGAAAGAAGCTTGTTTTTACAACTGAGGTTATTTGCTTCGCAAAATTCAAATTGCTGTCAAATATGACGTCTAGGTTGCAAACCTCTTTTTTTTTTTTATTCTGGTGCGAGACCCCTAAGGTTAAAATTAGGCTGCTCATGCGTACTAAATAATATACACTCACACTTATTCTCATTAAGACTTAGAAAATTACTAGCCAGCCTGAAATCTGATTGGACAAAAATCTAGCATCCACATACACGTACTGGAAGCAGTGTAGCCAAGAGAAACACTACAAAATGAAGAGAATAAACTATTGGGAATAAATTAATACAATTTCATGGAACAAATATTAGAATTTAGGTTGTAAATGTAGGTCAGTGCTTCTGATTGTGTTTAGGCCAGCAGAGAAGGCTTTGCTGGCCCACCACTGGGTTTGAGGAGCCAGGGGGAGCCAGGGGAAGGTCCGTGTCATTTATAACCGACATGATCGATGCTGACACGAAGCATGGAGATGTTTAGGAAGCATGGAGATGTTTAGGAGAGATGCAGTGGAGTTTTTAACCAGATTGTTTAACAAGATTCTGGAAGGTGGGAGGATGCCTGAGGAATGGAGAAGGAGTGTGCTGGTACTGATCTTTAAGCATAAGGGAGATGTGCAGACCTGCAGTAACTACAGGGGAATTAAGTTGATCAGTCACACCATGAAGTTATGGGAAAGAGTAGTGGAAGCCAGGCTGAGAGAAGAGGTGACCATCTGTGAGCAACAGTATGGTTTCATGCCGAGGAAGAGCACCACAGACGCATTATTTGCTTTGAGGATGTTGATGGAGAAGTATAGAGAAGGTCAGAAGGAATTGCATTGTGTATTTGTGGATTTAGAGAAAGCGTACGACAGGGTGCCGAGAGAGGAGTTGTGATATTGTATGAGGAAGTCAGGTGTGTCAGAGAAGTATGTGAAGGTGGTGCAGGACATGTATGAGGACAGTGTGACAGCAGTGAAGTGTGCAGTAGGAACGACAGACTGGTTCAAGATGGAGGTTGGACTGCATCAAGGATCGGCCCTGAGCCCTTTCCTGTTTGCAGTGGTGATGGACAGGTTGATGGACGAGGTCAGACAGGAGTCTCAGTGGACCATGATGTTTGTGGATGATATTGTTATTTGTGGTGAGAGTAGTGAGCAGGTGGAGAAGAGCCTGGAGAGGTGGAGGTACGTGCTGGAGAGAAGGGGAATGAAAGTCAGTAGGAGTAAGACAGAGTACATGTGCGTAAATGAGATGGAGGACAGTGGAGGGGTGCGGTTGCAGGGAGAAGAGGTGGAGAAGGTGGAGGAGTTCAGGTACCTGGGTCAACAGTGCAAAGTAATGGAGAGTGTGTTAGGGAAGTGAAAAAAAGAGTGCAGGCAGGGTGGAGTGGGTGGAGAAGAGTGACAGGAGTGATTTGTGATAGAAGAGTATCTGTGAGAGTGAAAGGGAAAGTTTATAGGACTGTGGTGAGACCTGAGATGTTGTATGGATTAGAGACAGTGGCATTGAGTAGAAGACAGGAGGTGGAGCTGGAGGTAGCAGAGCTGAAGATGTTAAGGTTTTCGTTGGGAGTGACGAGGATGGACAAGATTAGAAATGAGTTTATTAGACGGACAGCGCATGTAGGACGTTTTGGAGACAGGGTGAGGGAGACGAGATTGAGATGGTTTGGACATGTGCAGAGGAGGGACATGAGTTATATTGGTAGAAAAATGCTGAGGATGGAGCCACCAGGTAGGAGGAAAAGAGGAAGACCAAGGAGGAGGTTCATGGATGTGGTGAGGGAAGACATGCAGGTAGTTGGTGTGAAAGAGGCAGATGTAGAGGACAGGGGGGTATGGAGACGGATGATCTGCTGTGGCGACCCCTAATGGGAGCAGCCGAAAGAAGAAGAAGAAGAAGAAGATGATCGATGCTGACACACATGTAAAGGGCAGGATAAATATTTATGGCCCCCATGCAGGCTGAATAATGTGCCATCCCATTACTTAGCCATATGAAGCCGTCATGGACAAATGTTTAATGTTCTCCCTGATTAATGATCAAACCCCTCCTGAATAGAATCAGACGTTTCCTCTTGAAGATCACATGAACCTGCAAGAAAAGTAAATCTCCACTGAGGACATGAGTGGAAAGGCTGAGCCTAAGATTGGTATGTACTTTCTGAACATCCAATTCCAAATGCAGTCCCTATTATAATAAGCTCCGCTATTCAGGGAAGATGTTCCACTAGATTTTGGAGTGTACATGTGGAGATTTGAGCTCATTAAGTCACAAGGATGTCAGGTACTGATGTAGATGAGGTGAGGAGGCCTGGGTTCCAGCCAACGTTCTGACATCTTACACTCTAAGCCATGTAAAGAATATCTTTATGGAGCTGGTTTTGTGCACAGGAGCTTTGTCAGGAAGGAACAGTCCAAGTGAAGGGGAAAATCATGTAACAGAAATGATGCAAGAGCAGACTTCATTTATTAATAGTGCAAACAAACATACAGACAAAAAACAAAGGGTGAAATAATTCATTAAAACATGACGCAGATGTTAAACCATCATCATGTGACAAAAACCAGTGCAATGGCTTCTGGGAAAAGGTTCCCGAGCTGAATTACAGCTAACATCCACAACACATAAGCTGAGTGTAAATCAGTTTTTCCATCAGCAACGTGTCAAAACGCTACTTTTAACAATATTTCCCAAGAAGAAAAAACATGATGTGATTTAAAGCCTTTCATAACAATTTCTAGATTTCCAGATTTTTTTAACACAAAAGAAACACTACAGGAAATATTTCAACACCAGCATCATGGCAGTATTTTGAAAAGTACTTTGTTGTAGGTTTTGCAGCGCAGCACATCATCTTCATCTGTTTATGTGTCATCTAGAAAAGAAAAAAAAAAAGAAAACACTGCAAGTGAGTGAATGAAAGAGAAAAAGAGAGACTAGCTCTTTTATCTGGCCCTAAACAGGAAGTATGAGCTGCCAGAACACGTCTCCAGTGTCAAAAATACGAAATGGAGACAGAGACAGGATAATAATAATAATAATAAATAATGAAAATTATTGAAGCTCCTCCCACAGTTTCTCCTGCTGCTACTAAATGAATCTCTGAGCTGCACATTCATTTACAGTCACAGTTTGGCAGATGCCTTCATCCGGAGCAGCTTACAGTCATCTCAGTTATACAGCTGAGCAACTGAGGGTTAAAGGCCTTGCTCAAGGGTCTGATCAGAAGTCCAACATCTTATCCACTGAGATACCACCTCCCATTCACCCAAACTAATAACTACTGGACCATCACACACTCACCATCCATCTGATTCACCACGATTCTCATTTCATTTCATTTGACATTTCAACACACTTCTATTTTAATTTTCATTTATTAGCTTTTTTTTGCATCATACTTTTGCTTCATTCTTTTATAGTGATGCTCTGGTATGTTAGAGATAGCAAGAAGGTATCGGAGTGTGTGTGTGTGTGTGTGTGTGTGTGTGTGTGTGTGTGTGTGTGTGTGTGTGTGTGTGTGAGAGAGAGAGAGAGAGAGAGAGAGAGAGAGAGAGAGAGAGAGAGAGAGGACAGAAAGAGATAGAGGGAAGGAGTGAAAGTGTGGGAAAGAGAGGATGAGATAGAGTGAGAAAGGTGAACGGAAAGAGATAGAGATCAAAAGTAAGAGTGTGTGAGGGAGAGAAAATGGAGATAGAGTGATAGAGTAGGACAAAAATAAATAGAGAGTAAGAAAGACTGTGTGTGTGAAAGAGAGAAGGTGGTAGAGTGATAGAGTAGAACAGAAGGAGATAGAGAGGAGTGTGTGTGTGTGTGTGTGTGTGTGTGTGTGTGTGTGAGAGAGAGAGAGAGAGAGAGAGAGAGAGAGAGAGAGTTTCCTTTTTATTGAAACTACTTATTTATTCTATTTTAGTTTAACTGTAAGACAGACGGACAGACAGACAGACAGACAGACAGACAGACAGACAGACAGACAGACAGACAGACAGATAGGCTTTCACCAGTAATATGTATGCGTCTTTGTTGCATCTCGATGGTCAGAGAAGGATTTCTTCCCTATAATAAAAATGTCAAAAAGTCACAATAGTAATTGATCTCAATTAGAGCTTCATACATGGTTACTGATACTGTAGTTGTTATTGTTTTGATGTTGTTGTTGTTTACTCACTGGTAAAAAACTGGCACTTTTCTTGATAGCTGTTGAATGAGTGTTGAGATTCGGGGCTGGAAACGGGGGCGCGAGTGGAATTGAGGCACTCTGTTCAAGATCATGGAGATCAGGAGGTTTTGATTTGGCCGAGTCCCTGCTAGAAGGGATGGGAGGCAGGGGTCCTTTCCTCTGAGCCAGAGACAGAGTGTTAGTCACCCCTGACGTGGCCGATGGTGCAGCTTTGGGGGACGCAACCCTGGAAACATGGTCACATCATTAAGAAAGTCTACAGCCCATCTTGTTGTCAAGCTTCATTAGTTCTCTGACACCACCCCATTGTTACACTTCCTTCACTGTACACTTATATACTTACCTACACAAGCCAAACATTTACCAGGACCCCTCTACCTCACAGCAGTCATTCTACCATCTTCTACCACTGATCCATTGATCCCTCTAACCTTCACCACTGTTTTGCTGATCCCTCTAACCTTCACCACTGTTTACTGATCCCTCTAACCTTCACCACTGTTTTACTGATCCCTCTAAACTTCACCACTGTTTACTGATCCCTCTAACCTTCACCACTGTTTTACTGATCCCTCTAACCTTCACCACTGTTTTACTGATCCCTCTAACCCTCACCGCTGTTTTACTGATCCCTTTAACCTTCACCACTGTTTTACTGATCCCTCTAACCCTCACCACTGTTTTACTGATCCCTTTAACCTTCACCACTGTTTTACTGATCCCTCATTTCCTATGACGCCCAATCCCTCCAATCCTCTACCATCTCTACCTCAAGCCACTGCTCCACTGATTCCTTAGATTTCACTTTCCTATCAGACCCAAACCAGATCCAGCATGACAGTGCCCCTGTGCACAAAGCAAGCTCTGTGGAGATATGGTTTACATGGGTTGAAGTGGAAGATCTTGAGTGACCTGCTGACCTCAGCCGTAGTGAGCAGAGATATGCCAGAGTGAAACGGAATTGAAAGAAGTTTCAGAAGAAGCAGATTTAACATCTTCAGCACCAAGAGCCTGCATCTTTTACCAGATTGATTCATTGACTCCCTCATCCTTAGCAACCAGCTGGTCATGATTACTAGAATGTTTACATTTTGGAAAATACAAACGCTCATGATTTGGAACGGAGTACAGATGACGGCGATCTCCTTACCGACTGAGAGTCAGGCACGTGTTCAGTTTGTTCTTCAGCAGCCATCCGGAGGAAGAATCCAAGCTGTGTGTCCGTACAAACGCAGGACGTGCTACACAACATAGGAACAGCGCTGATCAGAAGCACAGCAGAGCTGATGGCTTGGTAATAACCTGAAGAGTGTAAATAAATGTGTGGTGAAAGGAGAGCTGCATGTGTTACACGTGCAGACCTTTAGTACTGGTGATGCACTTCTGCACAGCTGTATGGAACTCACTCGCCTCGTCCTCATCAGAAAAGTTCAGCCCCGCCCAACATTCCTACACAGGCAAGCAAGGTGATAAGATTTTCTTCCCCAAATCAAGTACACGCGCTTATCCTTTTGTCAGTTTGTGTTGATTAGCGCTGTGTGATGCTAGCAATGAACTTCGGCACAGTGCTGTAGTGTGTAAACATGTTAATAGATAGATGGAGTTCATCTCCAGGTCATATCAGATGTTGGTATTATTATGAGTATAAGTACATAAGCATACAATAACACACTCTACAGCTCATCAATGTGCGGCTTAACACACTGCTCCGATCTTTCTATCTATCTATTTATCTATCTTTCTATCTTTTGTACCTGAAGTGAACATGAATATTCATTTTAAATAGAGTTACTGTATATAAGGGAATAATGAGTGAAGGCGAGGCGATGTCACCAACGTCGCTTTGGAAAGTGTGGAAAAATGGCCGAGGTGTTGAGTAGATGAAAGGTGAATAGAGCTCCTGTTCCCAGAGCAGCCTAGCCTTCTGTAGAGACAAACACACACACACACACACACACACACACACACACACACACACACACACACAC
>JAAIIK010000066.1:2484494-2494573 GCA_014706435.1 Silurus glanis | reverse complement strand
AACACAATTCAACACGTCTCCTTTCACTGTAGCCACAACTGCACCTCTCACATACATCATCTCTAACAGAAGCATCGATTATAAGCTCAAATAAATGTCCCGGTATAAAATGCATCCGTGTTAGTTTTCCTTGGGATTCGAAAGGAAGGCAAACTGTGTGTTTTTTTGTACAGGAATGATTACTTTCATAGAAAAGCTTGATATATGAGATGAAATAAAGATTAACATGAGCTTATACTTTTACACCCCTTACATTTCAGTCATCATTTTATTACACTGTACCTTCTCAATGGACAATACTATAGAAATGAAACTATATTTTAGTGTAGTCAATGTGCAGTTTGTGTAGCAGTACAGATTTACTGTCCTCTAAAAAGAACTCAACATACAGGCCTTTATTGTCTAAATAACTGGCAACGTCAAAACTGTGTCCAAAGTGTGAATATTTTGTGTGAGCCTTAATCCTCCTCCTTAAAGCTTCCTTCTGAGATGATGCAGGACTCGACATGGTACCATGAGGTACCATGTTGAACATCCAATGGTCAGTATGAGAGAATTGGACTCAAAGCACCAAATTTGAGTCTGCTTTAACACAACACACAAATTTCTATGGTCCTGTCAAGCAGAAACACAAACATGATGAATGTGTGGCTTTGCACGGTTACAGCTGTATGTCTTATACAGCTGTTGAGGGTGTACTCACTTTTGTTGGCAGTTATTTGACTATAATGGCTGTATGTTGTTATTTATGAGGACACTAAATCTGTACTGATCTACAAGCGGCACATTGAATACACTAAAATATATCCGTTTCATTTCAATGGTTTGGTCTCTTGAGAAGATACACTGGAATGTGAGGGGGTGCACTCACTTTTGTGAGATACTGTCAAACTCTTATCTTCTGTAATTATTGACAGAGCTGCAAACATTGAAGGAAATTTTGAAAGCAGGCCCCAAAGATCTGTCCTTTGGACCCTCGAGACGCAGCAGCGGCCCTGTAGGAAACGAAATAGGACGAAAGAGTCCAGTGTTCCTAATCTGAAGCGTCTTCAAGACCTGATCATTGCACTGTGATTAGTGCTGAGTAGTGACTAAGGAAGGCAGTCACATGACAGTATAACCAGATGTTAAATATACTGCTAATATAACAATTTTAGTCTAGACATCAGTGTCTAGACACTAATCAGACATGCACATGATGAAAGAAAAAACAGTTAATGACTTAATGACTCACTCGTTTTTCCTCGGTGGTGAGATTTGGTGTACGAATCGGTGCATGAGGCACATCAGGGTTCCTGCCCTGATTGGGTGGAAGAGGGTCGAGAGGTAACCCGCTGCAAAGCTCCTTTAAACTCGACATGACTTCCTGAGAGGGAATGGGAGCGCAGATGTGGAAACATGAAGTAAAATAGTGGTAAAAAAACACTTTGGAGAGTTTCTTTTCTCCTCCCCGCCACACCATTGGCCAGTCGGACGCTTTGACCTCTGAGAGAAAATGAGGATCTGCTCCAGAGGTAATCATTGATTGAAGATAAAACAATGTGGCAAGAACCTGAATCTACAGACCAAAAACTCTATTTCCAGTCAGACACTGCAGCCTTTAAACATGGCAACCCTGGACTCCAGGTCCTAGCACACACTTTCAGGTTCACAATCACCCCCATATTGATTCAGGTCCCAAATACAGTGTGATGCAGAGAAACAGGAAATTCTGGAACTGGAAGTTGGTGATCCTGGGACCTCAGAAATCATTTGGAACCAGCTCGTTTAGAATTCCTTTATTTATATTGGAGCAGTGGAGTGATGTGCAACGAGTAAAAACATTTTAAAGGAATGGTGATAGTGCAAGTGCTTCGGGAATTTCAGAGTCATTACCAGTTAGGACATCATGATCGTGTCCTGTCTGCTCGTTTTGAAGAACCCATGTTCAGAAATGGGACTTCTTCCAGCTTCCAATACGTTACCGTTTAAAGACGGAAGGGCTTCAGACATGGTTCTTCTCTTAAACTAAATTTACTTCCTATCTTTAAAACAAAATCGCATGCAATATATTTTGGAGAGGCTTGTAGAAGATCTTGGTCCCTCCACCAAACTCTCAGGATGTGTGTGTGAGGTCACTGATGGACAGAACTTGGATGTGTAGATTGTATAATTATTTGTGCCTGTTCTTTTAAAGAGTGCCAGCGATCTGGTTGCATCACTTGTACAAAACCAACTCCATGAAGATCTGCTATAGATGGACTGGATATGTTTGTGGAAGATCTCCTGCTATCCAGCTCTCACCTAATGCAGGAACAGGTTCAGGTTTCATAATTGAAAGTAGAATTGAGACGTCCTATACAAGTGTTTACCTCCAACTTTGTGGTAGCAGCTCAGGGAAGAACCACATATGGCTGGGAAAGTCAAGCTTCCCATATCAAACAGTGTATTGTGAGAGCTTTATGAAATGGGAAAGCAGTAGCTCAGGGGTTTAAGGTTTAGGGGTACTAATCGGAGGTTGAAGCCCTGATATCACTAAGCTGCTACTGTTGGGCCCTTAAGCAAGGCTCTTATCCCCATGTGCTCCAGGGGGCGCTGTTTAATAGCTGAACCTGCAAATTGTCCCCAGCTTCCCATCAATGCGTCGAATGAATTCCACTACGGCATATAAAAAAAATAAATAAAAAACTTTTACAGCTTATTTTCACCACAACACCTGAAACAACAGAAACACGAGCGTATGAAAGACTTTACACAAAAAGAGCTTTTATTGAGAATGAGCACTTTTTTTTCCCCCCCCCCAAAAGACGGATGTTTGAGCATTTCTTTATACATATTGAAAAAATGTGGTGGCACATTTCGTCATATATACAGACAAAGTCGGGAAGAAAAACAAAACAAAAAAAAAAAACGAAGGATTTGTCCGTGGGTGTTTGAACTATATATGTAGACAGCTTCGAGCCTGGATAACACTACCTTTTAAAAAAAACTCCTCGAAATGCATACGGTTGGATTTGACGGCTGAAAATCTAATGTTTTTTTTGTAATAATAGTAATAATAATAATGATTATAAACCTGCGAGTGTGTGGAATTTCCTGTGGCGTCATACTAAGAGCGGCCTGGAAGGAAGGAAGAAAACGTGGCGGAGAACCCGCGCGACACTTTTACATGAGAGGCCGAGCATGACTGAGAAGTGAGCACTGCCATCGCTATACTGAATACGGTCGAACAGCAAGCCGGGGGTACAAAGGAGAGAAGGAAGGAAGGAAGAAAGGGGAGGGGGAAGGTGTGTGGGGGTAAATGGTTTTACCCATCGACTATCGTCAGAGCTCACAGAGTCTAGCTTTACTCATCACTCCATAAATATCTCCCTCTCCCCGTCTCGAAGCCAAAACGGGCCGTTCAGAATGGACCACTTCACCTCGCTGTGCCGACGCATCTATAAAATAAAAGGAATAACACTCATAAAAAATAATAAAAGGGGTGATTAGGGTGCGTCTCGCAGGTTCGCCTGCGGGTTTGCAAGAGGGTTAGAAGAGTAGCGCCCCCATGCTGCCCATTTCGCTCTGCTCTTTCACGAAAATCTCGAAATATTGGTAGATGATTGTGACGGCCAGCAAGATCCCAGTCCCTGAGCCGATCGCTCCCAGGAAGTCGGCCATGACCGAGAGACCGCCGATGCACAGGCCGCCGAACGCGGCCGCCGTAGGGATGTATCTACACACACACACACACACACAAAGGTTCAATTCAGCGTGTTTATAAAGCAGGAAGTACATTCAGTGATAATCAAGAATCAGTGTTCATCAAATGTAATAACCGGGTTTTGTGTTGAAACCTCGAAAGTACATCTTTATTAATAAACATATCGCCATCTCTTACAATCGCATTTCCAGCATAGCTTTTATGTGATATTTATACTTTTGTGATGTTTATTGAAATATTTTATTTATGATTTATTATTATATACATTTATTATGTCATGCAAATCTTTGCCAGTTCCTTTTCTCAGTGATGTTATAGCAGCTATAAACATCAGTTCTCTCATCAGCCTTTACACTTACCTGTCTCGAAGTTAATAAGACAAAAATAAATAAATAAATAAAATAAAATCAAAAACGCAATTTGCGGAGAAAATAAAATCCTGACCAAAGAGATCACAAAAATGTGACACCGGCCTCAATTATGGAGATGCACACATGTGTATATATAACTATGATTGACTCCGACCTGTTAAGTTCGTGCACCATGGATGTCTCTCGGTGTCCTCTCATCACCATCTGCTGCTCTTTAAGCTGTTTAGCCACCTGAAACACAAAACAGGTCATCTCATAACACTCCTTGAAAAAGTGCAGCTCAAAAACAAGAAAGTTTTTTTCTTTTTAAGAATTGAACTGAAACGTACGTCTTTGGCAGATGACCCAGAAACCTCGATCCACGTTTTGGAGAAGAACGCACAGGAGCCCAGCATGAAGACAATGTAGATGACTGCGTGGACCGGATCGTCTAACACCGAGCCGAACGATTCCGGAGGAGAGAGGTAGTAACACAGACCACCGACTGGGTATGCGCGAGCGGGTCCACCGGTTGTTGCGTCCTATTAAACAGAGAAAAGTTTTTTTTTTTTTATCATTATATACTATTCAATTATTATAACAATTTTAAAAAGTCTGTATCAAAGGCAACTTCAACTGCTCTTACTCCATTCAGCTTTTTTTGAAAACATACAAAATGTTTTTACAGCATCAAGACTATAAATATACACCATGAGGACAAAGTATGAGACACCTGAGCATAAGATTGGCCTTTTGAACATCACATTCCACATTTACTCCCCATTTGCTGCGAGATTGACCAAATCATCTGATAGTTTTTTCCGGGTTGCGTCTGTTGCTGGACCTACTGAGTCTGCGGTTATTATACAGTACAAGAGTGGCCTCTAGGGGTGAATCAGTTTAAATGTGGATTTAAATTTTGTTTGTTACTTAAATGTCTTGATTTATTTTGTATGTAATTGTTTTAATTATTAATTTATTATTTATTAAATGGTATTTGTGAACGGTATGAGATAGATGATCTGCAGCGGCAACCCCTAGTGGGAGCAGTCGAAAGATGACTTCCTTTTAATCCAGGATCCTCTTTAAAAAAAATTAAAATAAAAACAAAAAAAAAAAAAAGAGGTTGATTAAACGGTTAATCGGCAAGTACGATCCAACCTAGCTAACGGTCCACTAGATGTTGGTATGTGTTTGTGGAGATTTGTGTGAGATTCATTCAGCCACAAGGGTGTTAGTAAAGTCAGGTACTGATGTGGTTGAGGAGGCCTGGGGTGCCGAGATCTTCCACTCTATCATCATCTTCTTCTTGGCTGCTCCCATTAGGGGTCTTCACAGTGGATCATCAGTCTCCATAACCCCGTCCTCTACATCTGCTTCTTTCAAACCAACTACCGGCATGTCTTCTCTCACCACATCCATAAACCTCCTCCTTACTTCCTTCCTGGTGGCTCCATCCTCAGCATTCTCCTATCGATATACCCCCATGTCCCTCCTCTGCACATGTCCAAACCATCTTAATCTCGCCTCCCTCACCTTGTCTACAAAACGTCCTACATGCTGTGTCCCTCTAATAAACTCATTTCTCAATAAACTCACCCGGTCCATCGTCGTCATTCACAATAAACATCTCAGCATCTTCAGCTCTGCTACTTCCAGCTCCACCTCCTGTCTTTTACTCAATGCCCCTGTCTCTAATCCATACAACATCTCAGGTCTCACCACAGTCCTATAAACTTTCCTTTTCACTCTCACAGATACTCTTCTCCACCCACTCCACCCTGCCTGCACTCTTTTCTTCACTTCTCTAACACACTCTCCATTACTTTGCACTGTTGACCCCAGGAACCTGAACTCCTCCACCTTCTCCACCTCTTCTCCCTGCAACCGCACCATTTCACTGCCCTCCCTCTCATTCACACATCCAGACGATTCACTCATCCAGCACGTCGCTCCACCTCTCCAGGCTCTTCTCAACCTCCACCATCAGATGCTGTCTAGCTACACTTTCCCCTGCGAACACCTTACAGTCTCCAATTTCCTTCAGGTTGCATCTCCTACATAGAACATAGTCCACCTGTGTGCACCTTCCTCCACTCTTATACGTCTTATTGACCACTGCCATTCCACTCCAACCCATGTAAAGTAGATCTTCACGTAGCTCAAAGTAGGTCAAAGAAGAAAAATGTTTTAAAAATACCAGTTTATTTCTCTAGATGTTACTTACAGACCAGGTTCCCAGCAGGTTAACCAGGAAGTTGCCGCTGAATCGAGTGGAGAGCATCTGAGAGATGACGTAGAGGTTGGACACCAGTGCAGACTGCAGAATGATGGGAATATTCGAGGTGTAGAACAGCTTGATGGGATAGGTGTTGTATTGGCCACGGTAGCGCGCAGACTTGATTGGCAGATCAACTCTGAAACCCTGAGATCCACAAAGGCAGAGTTGCTTAATCGCTTGTTCGTTAATTATCGCATTCTAGGTCATGGGAACAGATCTCGCTCACCTGGAAGTATATGACCACAGCAAACACAAAGATGGTGGCGATGAGGTTCATGAGGTTGGGCAGGTTCTGTCTGTAGAAGGCCTCTCTCAGAGCACGCACTTTATCAGTCCTAGTGGCCAGCAAGTGGAACAGAGCGATGATGGCGCCCTCAAACTCTGTGCCTGGGGACACACAATCACCAACAAGGATGAGACCAAATCGGCCTGCTGAATTCTCTATCCTGATTGGTCGCTGGTGGTTAATACTACAAACCTGCAAAAATTGCAGAATCACAGCTTTAGCGTAAATGTTTCTATGCCAACAAGCAGCTCCCGATGCAATGCGACACGATTCGCCTCTATTACGATGCAGTGCGATTCGATTTCAATTCAACACAAATAAATGCTTTGCAACCCAATATTGCACAAAAGGACCTTTGTATTTTAGTTTGTTTCTTTTATTTTTTTTGCACTACAATTAAATAAAACTAGAAGTTCTTTTCCTGTTCTGTCTGCAGGAAGTTGCAGCTCTACCTCTGCCATGTTAATCTGTATTCTATGTGACTCTCAGGACACGCCTCGGTCTCCGTAGTGCTGCGATACGTCGTTCACGTGGCAGAAGCGGCGATGAGAAATCGATCTACATATCAAATATTGGTCACAAATATTTGGCCACTTTCTAAATAATAAAAAGTAAAGTGCGTCTACTAATAATCATAAACAGATTTTACTGATTGCAAATATGTTAAAACGATGCATCACGATACAAACGCCAACTTGTACGATGCATCACGTTGCATTGATGTGAATCAGCAGTGTGTGTGTGTGTGTGTGTATACCTCTGCCCGTGTTCACCGTCGTTGGACTGAATGCTTTCCATACGATGGTCTCACAGATGTTGGTAGCGATGAAGAGGGAGATACCGGAGCCCAAACCATATCCTTTCTGAAGCAGTTCGTCCAGCAGCAGGACGATCAGACCGGCCACAAACAGCTGTACACAAAAAAAAAAAAAAAAAAAATCTTGCGCTCATTCGAACCTGTTGTGTGTCCACACACACTATATACCACGTTGTACTCAAGTAGCACAAACATCGTCTTTCATCTAGACATGAGACATGCATGTTCTCTTTGTTTCTATGCAACAAACTTAATGTAACAGTATGAAGATTCCCTTTTACCAAACAAATCTATAAATGCCCAGATGTTCAACACTATTTTTCATTGAAAAATCCTTCCTTGGCATGAAGAACGGCTTCACACACACTTGGCATTTGGCAGTTCGTTTCTCCAAACATTCAGCCGAAATACTTTGCTGTGCCTCTAGTAAAACTTGAACAAAAGATGTTCTTCACTAGCTGGAAATTTCTTTGTGGTCCAGTTGATCCAAGAGCAGTTCAATAGGATTTTGGTGTGGTGACCCGTCAGGTCATTCCGTGGTAGATATCACTCCAGACGACTGTTTGATCTCTAGTGCTTAGAAGAGTTTGGACGTACGCTTCGGCTCATCGTCTTGTTGTATGGTGACGTCGGTGCCAATGAGCCGCAGTCCAGGAGGAATTACATGCTGATGTATAGAATGGTTGCCATGTTGGGTCTTTTCACCTGGCTATGAGTTGCTCAGGATGTCCTGGTTCCACAAGACTGTAGAATTTTTCTTAATCTCCTGGTGTTTGTAATGTTTTAAGAATTTATTAAAAAAAATCTAAAAAAAAAATCCACACGGTGTCACCCAAATGAGGATGGGTTTCCTCAGTCTAGTTCCTCTCAAGTTTTCTTCCTTATTTGCAGCTGAGGGGGTATTTGCCCTAGGCTTGCTCATCATGATAAAAACACAGAAATTCAGTTCGTTCTATAATTCTTGCATTCTGTAAATCTGCTCTGCGATCATGCGTTGTTAATAATCCCAATAGAAATAAAACTGAACCGAATTAAAGGAAGCCTGGAAACAAACTGGGTTCAAGAGGAAAGAAAGCTCTTGTGTGTCTTTGGATGTTAAAAGTCCCGTGTCATTTACCTGAATGATGATGAGGAGACAGATCCCAGCTCCCATCTCTGACGGGTCTCCATACATGCCAGTCATCACGTACACTATCGCCTGGCCAATCGTGATGATCATCCCGAACACTATAAACACAAATATTCAATTAACTAATTAATTAAATATTTTGTCAGTCCCCCTTTTTGCTTCTAAAACAGTTCTTCAGCAGTTTGAGCTACAGGAGCTCGTCTGTTGGCCCTTCGCTCTCCACGTGCATCAATGAGCCTCGGCCTCTGTCGCCGGTTCACCACTGTTCCTTCCTTGGAGCACTTTTGATAGATACTGACCACTGCAGTCCGGGAACATCCCACAAGAGCTGCAGTTTTGAAGATGCTCTAGACGTCACAATTTTTCAAACTCGCTCAAATCCTTACGGTGGACGAGTTTTGCAACCGTCTTTACTGTTGTACTGGCGTAAGCGTTTTTATCAAGAATGTATGAAATGCATTAGACGTCCCCCTTGTATAACTAATCCAATCTGAAAGGGGCCGAATCAGTTTCAGGTGTCTGGAAGTGCATGGCTTTTTTTCTCATCATGTCTGATGAGTTGCAATTGTAATCCAAGACCAAATTTGAGAAAAATCAGAGGCTGGTTGTGGTGGAAAGTTGCACACACTTACATTTCTGGGCGCCGTTAAACAGCGCTCGGTCTTTTGGCGTGTCTCCAACCTCTATGATTTTGGCTCCAGCCAGCAGTTGCATGATGAGGCCCGAGGTGACTATGGGAGAGATGCCCAACTCCATCAGAGTACCTGGAATGCATCAGATTTCACAGCAACATCGATTAAACCTCACCTCCTGCAAACAATGTCCTTCTCTCAACACGCACAAACTGCTGCTGGTTCACAATAATTCTTTATTACACACAGATTTGATCTTTGTTCCAACATACTTTTGGGAAATTCCGATTCATAAACATGACACGTTCTGTACATGAACAAAAGTTTGTGGACACCTGACCATAACAATGAACATCCCATTTCATATTGAGTCCCAATTTGCTGTTATAATAACCTCCACTCTTTTGGAAAGATGTTCCACTAGATTTTGGAGTGTGCTTATGGAGATTTGTTCATGAAGCTGGCTTTGTGCACAAGAGCATTGTCAGGCTGGAGACAGGTTTGGGTCTCCTAGCTCAAGTGATGGAAAAATTGTCATGCTACCAAATCCATCCAAAGACGTCCAATACAATTGTTTCCACTTATTTTGTTTGAAGAACAATTTGAGGGAAGTTCTACATATGGCTGGAAAAGTTGTGTGTCCCAATAATTTTGACCATATAACATAGGAATGATTATGGATAGAAAAAAAAAAAAGACTGACCCCTGTTGGATGCAAGAATGACTCTCATCCAGTAGAATGGATCCGCTGAGTCTGAAGACATGATCCCAAATAGAGGGATCTAGAGAGAGAGAGAGAGAGAGAGAGAGAGAGAGAGAGAGAGAGAACCAATCAACCATATTGTTACGTACAGTCTGCTGCATAGAGTTACACTCCAGTCAGAGTCTGCTGCATAGAG
>JAAIIK010000066.1:2447232-2457254 GCA_014706435.1 Silurus glanis | reverse complement strand
TGTGTGTGTGTGTGTGTGTGTGTGTGTGTGTGTGTGTGTGTGTGTGTGTGTGTGTGTGCGCGCGTGCATGCACATGCACTTTTAAAATAAATAAGTACATAAACTAATTTTCTGTCTTTCTTTAACACACACACACACACAGAGGTCACTGACACTCATTCCTACTTTAAAATCATCAGGATCAGTGTTTACGAAGCCTGCAGTTGATCACGGGACTGCTGTGACCTTCGACTTACAGGATATCCTGCTTTATGCATGCGGGCAGTTTTTGTGTGTGTGTGTGTGAGTGAGTGACAGAAAGAGAGGTGGAAAGAGAGTCATAAGAAATTATACGAGAAGATGTGAAGAGGAATCGTTCAGTCGGCACGTAAACGACACGAGTGTTACGTTCGGTGTGTGTGTGTTTCTGAGAAACGTTTTGTCAGGAGTTGCTCAGCTCTTCAGCTGCACTAAACTTTTCTGCTGATGATGGTGAGTGATTCCTACTCGATGTAGTCACATGATCTTTGTGTGAAGTGTGTTTGTGCTGCTGTATAATTATGGTGAAAAAAAATCTAAATAATACTCATATGACAATTTTATTTATTTGATTAATTGATTAGTTTTTTTTTAAAAATCGTACTTGTTTTGTTTACAGTAGGCGCCTTTAATTATTGGCACCCTTGGAGAGATCGGGCGAAACTAAATAATGACTCGTCTAGATGTTTTCGTTTTCAGGATTTGCTGCACCTGCAAAAAAAACGGACAAACCTTGATTGTTGTTTTTGACTAAGTAAAAGATCTCACGCGTATGATTCCATGACATACAGTTCCACTTAAAATTCTAGAAATCGACTTTAAAGTCTAGTGAACCAGCCAACCATGGCTGAGAATCATTGTGAATGGGCGGGGCCTGTAGCCACTAAGCACTTAAGTGTATCTCTAAGCTGATGTATGTGGAAGAGGGCAGATAGCACTCTAAAAAAAAAAAATGAAGGTTGCCAGGTTGACTCTGTGGAAGTGGGAGGAGAGTGAAGAAGGGAATGATGCTTGATTATTAAAACTAAATGATTTACAGGAAGTGTGTTTACTACAGGGATCAACTGGAAATAACCAATTCAAAGCTGTAAGAGAGAGAGAGTGTGTGTGTGTGTAAGAGAAATTTTACTTTGTGAACATGGTGTGTGTGTGTGTGTGTGTGTGTGTGTGTGTGTGTGTGTGTGTAAAAGAGAAAGTTTACTTTGTAAACATGAAGTGTGTGTGTGTGTGTGTGTGTGTGTGTGTGTGTGTGTGTGTGTGAGTGAGTGAAGATTAACTTTGTGTTTATTTTTAACTGTGTGTGTGTGTGTGTGTGTGTGTGTGTGTGTGTGTGTGTATGCACTAACAGACCGCCACCTCTAAGTTCATGTATGTGGACGAGGGCTTGATAAGAGCTCTGAATGTGTAACACAGGGAAACTTTGATTGTGGGGACTGACCCCGGATACCAAACTGAAGAAGGAAAGAAGGCAAAAGCAGTCGTCCTTCACTCGTATCCCAATTTCAGGATTTGAAATCCTTCAGTTTAAACTGAAAAAGAAATCGCAGTATAGAAAGGGAGTTTAAGGTTTTCTAGAAATGTCTTAATTCTTGTTAGACATTACAGAACATATTCAGGATGCCAATACTTTTCAAGCCAGTGCTTTCAGAAAACGTTTATAAAGAACAATAGAGAACCTGTACATTAAATATATAAAAATATCATCCTCTGCGATCACATGTGCTGTCGAGGGTGCCAATAATTCTGGAACTGGCTTTACTGCATGTCCCATTTACGACTTTTGTGTAGTTAAATGTGTATGTGTGTGTATATATACAGGGTGTATATACAGGTGCATTTTAGTTAATGAGAATATCATAAAAATTTGATTTATTTAAGTAATTCATTACAAAAGGTGAAACTCGTATATTATATAGATTTATCACACACAGACTGATATATTTTAAGTCTATATTTCATTTAACAAAAACACCAAATCACTATCTCAAAAATTAGAATTCTTCAAAGAACCAATCAAAAAAACATTTTAAGTGAATTGATTTACTGTATCTGTACTCAATACTTGGTAAAGACTCATTTTGCTTTAATTACTGCCTCAATTCGTTGTGGCATGGAGGTGATCAGTCTGTGGCACTGCTGAGGAGGTATGGAAGCCCAGGTTTCTTTGACCGTGGCCTTCAGCTCATCTGCATTTTTTTGGTCTCTTGTTTCTCATTTACCTCTTGACAATACCACAGAGATTCTCTATGGGGTTCAGGTCTGGTGAGTTTGCTGGCCAGTCAAGCACACCAACACCATGGTCATTTAAAAAAACTTGGGCAGGTTCCAAATCCTGCTGCAAGTTAACCTTTTGTCTCTTACCCTCCATGTGCAGGGTGTCAATGATCGTCTTCTGAACAACTGTCAAGTCAGCAGTTTTCCCCCATGATTGTGTAGCCTGAACCAGACTGAGACACCATTTAAAGCTTCAGGAAACATTTGCAGGTGTTTGGATTTATTGAGCTGATTAGAGTGCGACACCACGAGTCTCCAATATTGAACTTTTTTCTCAGTATATCCGAATTTTCTGAGATACTGAATTTTGGGTTTTCATTGGCTATAAGCCAAAATGATCCAAATGAAAAGAAATAAACACTTGAAATATATCAGTGTGTGTGTGATGAATCTATATAATTTACCAGTTTCACTTTTTGTATTGAATTACTAAAATAGATCAACTTTTTTAAGATATTCTAATTTATTGATTTGCACCTGTAAATATATATATATATAATTTGTATTTTTTTCTTTTTTGTATACATCATTGGATGCCTGTAGGACGAATCTGCGGCGAAGGTGAATGCTAACAGCATCGTGATCGCTGATGTGACGCAGGACGGAGACACGCTGACCTTCGCCGTCACGTCCCAGAAGGTCAGCTGGTCACTTTATGTCTAGTTTACATACACTATATGGACAGAGATATCAGGCCCTCTGACTTTTCCAGTCGTATGTGGTTTTTCAACCAAACTTTTACCACAGATTTGGACGTCTTTAAATGCATCTGGTAGCATGCAATTTTCCCTTCGCTTGAACTAGGAGACCCAAAGCTGTTCCAGCATGACGATGCTGCTTTACATGGTTTGGATGTGTGTGGAAGATCTCCTGCTATAGAGCTCCAACCCTATTCAACACATTTGGGAAGGATTTTCCACCCTGACTGTACCTCAGGCCTCCTCACTTCATCTACATCAGTACCTGACTTTACTAACACCCTTGTGACAATGAATCTCCACAAATCCCCACAAACACACTCCGAAATCTAGTGGAACATCTTTCCAAAAAAGAAAAAGTGGAGGAAATCCATGACAGAAAAATGGACAAACAATTTTTATAGTCAGATGTCCACAAAATTTGGTCCATATTTGTTAAAAAAAACACAGTGTTTTAATTGCCTCTTTTTTCCAAATGCTTTTCCAGCTGAGCAGCAGGAATGGGATCTGCGTCTTCAGGACGTACGATGACTTTGAGTGGCTGCAGCAGAGCCTATTCTCTCAGGACGACGTGGCAGGACTCTACGGCGTGATAGTGCGTGGCATTATTAATTATTTACTTATTATTATTAATTATTTCCACCCAATTGAGGATGGGTTCCCCTTTTGAGTCTGGTTCCTCTCAAGGTTTCTTCCTCATAACATCTAAGGGAGTTTTTCCTTGCCACAGTCGCCACGGCTGCTCATCAGGGATAAATACACACCGTTCACCTTAATGTTGATTTCTGTAAAGCTGCTTTGAGACAATGTCTGTTGTGAAAAGCGCTATAGAAATAAACTTGACTTGACTTGATTTAATATGTACTTGGTCAGATTTACTGATTCTCAATGGTGCGTTTGCATAAAAGTATACGATGTGATGCATCAATTTAAAAAAGTGTGCATCAGATACGAGTCGCAATTTTTTTCACGATGCATCACATAGAATACAGATTAACATGGCAGAGGTAGAGCTGCATCTTCCTGGAGATGGCACAGAAAAAGAACCCCTCAGATTTCAGCAACCATTTTATTAAATGTTCTTAAAGGACAATACTATAGAAATAAAAAGTGGATATATTTTAGAGGAGTCAATGTGCAGCTGTATATCAGTACAGATTTACTGTCCTCTAAAAATGACTCAACATACAGACATTATTGTCTAAATAGCTGGCAACTAAAGTGAGTACACCCTCAGTGATAACAGCTGTATGTCAAAGCCACAAGTCCTGCTATACAAGCTGCACATTGACTACTCAAAAATATATCCTAGTTTCATTTCTATAGTATTGTCCCTTGAGAAGATACATTATAGTGGTTACTGAAATATGAGGGGTGCACTTACTTTTGTGAGATACTGTAATCTTTTTTTTTTTTTTTTTACTTTACAAAGACCTGTCTGTGAAAGAACAGAATGCACTAAAGTAAATTGATGATTTGCTCATCAAAGTGAACTATCTGTACATATTGAATTGCTATTTGCCAGATGTCCTCATCCAGAGCGACTTACACTGACTTTCATTCTCATTCATACAAATGAGCAGCTATGGGATTAGGGCCGTGCTCAGGGGCCCATGATTGAGTTAAAATCCCACACCTATCTGCCCTAACCACTAATAGATCTATCTATCTATCTATCTATCTATCTATCTATCTATCTATCTATCTGTCTGTCTGTCTGTCTGTCTGTCTGTCTGTCTATTTTTGATCAAAATGATCAAAAGATTTTTTCCTTTTCAGTGTTAATAATTTTTTGTTTAATAAATTGGACAATTCCTGTTTAAATGCATCACCTAGGTCTGATTTTTATAACATTTTGTAAAATAAAAAAAAACCTAATACAGTAAAGATTTGACATGTGATCATATTTCCGCTTTCTCTCCACAGTTTCCTCCTCTGCCAGCCAAACCTCTGCCTCCCAGCTCACACACTCAGACTAAAGCACTAAAGCAGCTGGGTACGTCTGATCCACCCAAAGCAATAAAAAAAATCACCAGCCGGACAACAAATCACCTGTTGGTGGCTGAGTGACTGATTAAACAAGGGGAAAAGAGGGGGAAAGTGAAAGCTCAGTGTTTGAAGTGTTGGAATTATGATTGGAAGGAGTCTCTACAACTGAGTGGTATAATGGAGGATTCTCCTGCTTTTTGTATACCAGTTTTATTTTAATAATATTCTCATCTACAGGCTGGTATGGGGCGTGTGTGTAGGAATTCTAAATTCTAGCCCCAATGAATGAAATCTACACAAAATCTAGTGAAACATCTTCTCAGAAAAGTGGAGCTTATTATAAGAGCAAACGGAGAATAGATGTGGACTTGGATGTGCATAAAGAAGCACATACCAATCTTATGGTCAGGTGTCTACAAACTTTTTTTGTCCATATAGCATGTGTGCTGTCTGAATACTCGATTCTGATTGGCTGGAAGTCGCAGTCAGTTTGATCACAGTTATGAAGACACACCAATTAAAACTCATGTAATTAATAGTAATCTGATAGCGCTGCATTATCTCTGGGTGTGATCTCCAGCTGCAGAAACCCAGATCTAATGTGTATATAAAACAAGTGATCATGGTATAAGGTGATAACCACACTCAAATTTTAATCCATTAATCAAGAGTGCAAACGATGGTCTAATTGCTTATGCAAATTGATCATCTAAATAAATTATCTATAAATATTTTTTTTAATTCTCTATTTTTTAGAGGTAAATGATGATCTAAAAATCTATTTAAAAAAATGTACAATTGAGTCTATTGAAGTGCCTCAAGCATCAAATACAAATTCTTTAGACTTTTTGTTAATGAGACTTTGAGTTGGAGGGAACAGGTTGATTTTTTTGAGCAGTAAAATACATAAATCTACTGGTATAATAAGGAGGGTTGTTGCTACAGAGTGCTTTTTTACGCTTTAATTATAGATTCATTTATCCGTATTTTTCATATTGTAATTTAGTTTGGGCGACTCTTCAAAAAATCTTTATCCTTCACAATTGTTTTTTTTTTAGGATTACAACCTAATTAAATACATAAACTCAGCCATTAGGGTTGCACAAGCCAGTGCACTCTTAGTGCCGGTCCCAAGCCCGGATAAATGGGGAGGGTTGCGTTAGGAAGGGCATCCAGCGTAAAACATGTGCCAAATCAAATATGCGGATCACAAATGAGAATTTCATACCGGATCGGTTGAGGCCCGGGTTACCAACGACCGCCACAGGTATCGTTAGCCGACAGGGTACCGGTGGAAATTGAGCTACTGTTGGCCGAAGGAGGAGAAGGAGAGGAGGAAGACGTCTACAGAGACGGCAGGGAAAGGAGAAGTGTAGGAGAGTGGAGGTTCGGGTTGGTACTTTAAATGTTGGTACTATGACGGGTAAAGGGAGAGAGGTAGCTGATATGATGGAGAGGAGAAAGGTAGATATGTTGTGTGTTCAGGAGACCAAGTGGAAAGGGAGTAAGACCAGGAACATTGGAGGTGGGTTTAAACTGTTCTATCATGGTGTGGATGGAAAGAGAAATGGTGTAGGGGTGATTCTGAAGGAAGAGTACAGTAAGAGTGTAGTGGAGGTGAAGAGAGTTTCTGATAGGGTGATGAACGTGAAGCTGGAAGTTGAAGGCGTGATGATAAATGTCATCGGTGCCTATGCTCCACAAGTGGGTTGTGAGATGGAGGAGAAGGAAAGATTCTGGAGTGAGTTAGATGAAGTGGTAGATGGTGTACCTAGAAATGAACGATTGGTGATTGGGGCAGACTTTAATGGACATGTAGGTGAAGGGAACAGAGGTGATGAGGAGGTGATGGGTAGGTATGGCCTTAAGGAGAGGAATGTAGAAGGGCAGATGGTGGTAGACACTGGAAATGGCAGTGGTGAACACTTATTTTAAGAAGAAGGAGGATCATAGGGTGACCTATAAGAGTGGAGGAAGGTGCACACAGGTGGACTATGTTCTATGTAGGAGATGCAACCTGAAGGAGATTGGAGACTGTAAGGTGTTGGCAGGGGACAGTGTAGCTAGACAGCATCGGATGGTGGTCTGTAGGATGGTTTTGGAGGTGAGGAAGAAGAGGAGGAGAGTGAGGACTGAAAGAAGAATAACATGGTGGAAACTGAAGGAGGAAGAGTGTAGTGTGAGGTTCAGGGAAGAGGTCAGACAGGGGCTCGGTGGTGGTGAAGAGGTGCTGGATGATTGGGAAACTACTGCAGGAGTGATGAGGGAGGCAGCTAGAAAAGTACTTGGTGTGACATCTGGAAATAGAAAGGAAGACAAAGAGACATGGTGGTGGAATGAGGAAGTGCAGGAGAGCATAAGGGGAAAGAGGTTGGCAAAACAGAAGTGGGATCGACAGGGTGATGAGAAAAGTAGGCAGGAGTACAAGGAGATGCAGCAGCAGGTAAAGAGGGATGTGGCGAAAGCCAAGGAAAAGGGATATGAGGAGCTGTATGAGAGGTTGGACACTAAGGAAGGAGAAAAGGATTTGTACCGATTGGCCAGGCAGAGGGACCGAGCTGGGAAGGATGTGCTGCAAGTTAGAGCAATAAAGGATGGAGATGGAAATGTGTTGACTAGTGAGGAGAGTGTGTTGAGAAGGTGGAGGGAATATTTTGAGCAGCTGATGAATGAGGAAAATCAGAGAGAGAGAAGGTTGGATGGTGTGGAGATGGTGAAGAAGGAAGTGGATAGGATTAGTAAGGAGGAAGTGAGAGCAGCAATTAAGAGGATGAAGAGTGGAAAGTCGGTTGGACCAGATGACATACCGGTAGAAGCATGGAGATGTTTAGGAGAGATGCAGTGGAGTTTTTAACCAGATTGTTTAACAAGATTCTGGAAGGTGAGAAGATGCCTGAGGAATGGAGAAGGAGTGTGCTGGTAACGATCTTTAAGCATAAGGGAGATGTGCAGACCTGCAGTAACTACAGGGGAATTAAGTTAATCAGTCACACCATGAAGTTATGGGAAAGAGTAGTGGAAGCCAGGCTGAGAGAAGAGGTGACCATCTGTGAGCAACAGTATGGTTTCATGCCGAGGAAGAGCACCACAGATGCCTTATTTGCTTTGAGAATGTTGATGGAGAAGTATAGAGAAGGACAGAAGGAATTGCATTGTGTATTTGTGGATTTAGAGAAAGCGTACGACAGGGTGGAGAGAGGAGTTGTGGTACTGTATGAGGAAGTCAGGTGTGTCAGAGAAGTATGTGAGGGTGGTGCAGGACATGTATGAGGACAGTGTGACAGCAGGGAAGTGTGCAGTAGGAACGACAGACTGGTTCAAGCTGAAGGTCGGACTGCATCAAGGATCGGCCCTGAGCCCTTTCCTGTTTGCAGTGGTGATGGACAGGTTGACGGACGAGGTCAGACAGGAGTCTCCCTGGACTATGATGTTTGCGGATGATATTGTGATTTGTGGTGAGAGTAGGGAGCAGGTGGAGAAGAGCCTGGAGAGGTGGAGGTACGCGCTGGAGAGAAGGGGAATGAAAGTCTGTAGGAGTAAGACAGAGTACATGTGTGTGAATGAGAGGGAGGGCAGTGGAGTGGTGCGGTTGCAGGGAGAAGAGGTGGAGAAGGTGGAGGAGTTTAGGTACCTGGGGTCAACAGTGCAAAGTAATGGAGAGTGTGTTAGGGAAGTAAAGAAAAGAGTGCAGGCAGGGTGGAGTGGGTGGAGAAGAGTGACAGGAGTGATTTGTGATAGAAGAGTATCTGCAAGAATGAAAGGGAAAGTTTATAGGACTGTGGTGAGACCTGCGATGTTGTATGGATTAGAGACAGTGGCACTGAGTAAAAGACAGGAGGCGGAGCTGGAGGTGGCAGAGCTGAAGATGTTAAGGTTTTCGCTGGGAGTGACGATGATGGACAGGAATAGAAATGAGTTTATTAGAAGGACAGCCCATGTAGGACGTTTTGGTGAGGGAGGCGAGATTGAGATGGTTTGGACATGTGCAGAGGAGGGACATGAGTTATATTGGTAGGAGAATGCTGAGGATGGAGCCACCAGGAAGGAGGAAAAGAGGAAGACCAAGGAGGAGGTTTATGGATGTGGTGAGGGAAGACATGCAGGTAGTTGGTGTGAAAGAGGCAGATGTAGAGGACAGGGTGGTATGGAGACGGATGATCCGCTGTGGCGCCCCCTAATGGGAGCAGCCGAAAGAAGAAGAAGAAGAAGAAGAAGACAACCTAATTAAATACATATACTTCATCTGCTTCTTTTTTCCATACTTTCCTTTTACTTTGTCTTACTTTTTATGATATTAAAAGTTTTTCAAATTTGTGTTTTCATGTGTAAGAAATATTCAAGCGACATTCCAGAGCGATTTGGAATGTATTTAAAGCAAAATCGCAAGTTTACTGTCATGTAATCAATCAATTTTCAAATTTCTAAAATCCTTCTAAAATTCTGACATGTACAGCTCAATATTTGATCTGATTTATGGGGATTAAATAATGGATTAGTTTATCCCATCGAGCACATTTTTCTTCTTTAACGTGCTTTAAAAGATGTCCAAAGGATCATCTTAGTGTTTCTTTATGATTGTTTTTTTTCCCTGCATTTTATTTATTAGATTCATTTTTTTATTTTTATTTTATTCCTGTGTTTTTGAAACCTGTAATTAATTTGCAGTCATTTACATTAACATATTTTTTATGCTCATTTATTTTTTTGTACTTAATTTCAATAGTTTCGGTAATTAGCTTTTTATTTTACTTTAAATAAGCTCTTTTGGGTTTTCTGTCTTTCCCTGTACAGCATATGGATTGAGCTTTTTTGTAGTTTTTTTATACTATACATTTTATTTATTGTGCAAAATATTATTAGAGAGCTGCTGTGATAGAAAATGAATCAATACCTTTTCACCAATCAGAATCCAGAATTCAGTAGCACTGTGGTGTATATTTCTTAAACATACAGCTGATATACAGCTCATAATGTGGTGGTATCTTTTGTAATTCTCTTTGTGTGTGTGTGTGTGTGTGTGTGTGTGTGTGTGTGTGTGTGTGT
>JAAIIK010000066.1:2429468-2442232 GCA_014706435.1 Silurus glanis | reverse complement strand
GTTTCAGTAGTGCAGTGCAGTATATTTGTGTGTGTGTGTGTGTGTGTGTGTGTGTGTGTGTGTGTGTTTGTAGGGCTTGCTTTGGCATGTGGCCATTTCTCCACTTCGTTACATCTCTGTGTTACTCAGGACAATCCATCTGCCATGGCCTTCTCCAAGTGAGTGTGTTCACACTGAGCCTGAACGAGACGCTGATCAGATCGAGATCTTAGTTTTTCTTAGTTGCTTTGGAGCTTTTTCTCAGATGAGAAATGAAATTCAGAAAACTACTTGTTCGACCTCCACACCATGTCGTCACTTGTGCACACCGTAAAAGCGATTTCTCGTTGCGTTGAACAAATTGCGAATACTTTTGTACATTCATTTAATGGATTGTGTACGAGTGTCTGCTGTTTCCTACATTATCAGTTGTTTATGCTCAAAATATATTATACTGGTTTCACCTGAATAGTTTTAACCCCCAAAAACATCTCAGCATCAGTTCATTGTGTACGTCATTGAATGCAAAATGGTTAAACCAGTTGTTAAAATCTGTCAGGCTTAAGTTTCTGTTAAATTATTATACATTTTTTTTTAGTAAATGTGTTGAATTGATGAATTGTGCAGATGAATCTCGAATGTCACTAATGAAGGCGAGTGAAAGGCATCAGATCAACCAATAATCACCCAGTTCTCTAAAACAGGTCAAAGTTGAACCTTCAATTGGCAACAGAGTAAAACACAGAATTATAATTTCTGAAAATGAATGAACAACCAGGAAACGAACAAACTCTATTACAGTACAGTAAAAGTGTGAATCCTGAATCCTTGGCCTTCCTTTTTTTCCTCCTTCCTGGTGGCTCCATAAAATGAAAAAGTTGAATACAGTAGAATAGAGGAATAAAATAGAATTTACAGTATAAGGCATAGAATAAAATGAAGTGGAATGGAGAATACAATAGAAAATTTAACTTTTAAGAAAATATCAAATGGTTGAAAATAAAAAATAGAAAAGATTTTTGGTTGCACATAAAAATAAATAAATAAATAAATAAATAAATAAATAAATAAATTAGAGAAATCCTGGATGGACTCTCTTTTCTTCTCCCAGCACACATTTAACCTGCAATTCTCTGGGAAGTGTGTGGAATGGGGCTGAGTTGAAAGAAATGCCCAGCAGGGAGACGTATCTTGGCTTTTCGCCACAGAATTAAACATGAAAAAAAAAATCTTTTTTTCTCGCAATTCTGATTTTTTTTCTCGCAATTGTGGGTTTATATCTCACAATTCTGATATTCGAGAAATAACCTTTTCTTCTTCTTCTTCTTCTTATTATTATTCAGTGGCGGAAACGGGCTTCCATGTTCACTCTTTGGCATGATAATCCTTTACGATTTGCGTATGTCATAATAGATATGGAAGCCTGTTATGTGCTTTGCCAGAAAATGTCGTTATATGAGTTATAATGAGTTATAAACGCGAAATTGACGTTTATAAAGTCAGATTCATATTTCACAATTCAGACTTTTTTTCTCACCTTTTTTTTATTATTCAGTGGCGGAAACGGCTTCCATACACTTGGCCACAGCAGAGATTTAATATTAAAACTTAGAAAAATTGATTGTTTAATAAGCAAAAGCAGATTGTGATGTTAATAAAATAAAATAAAAAACATTAATGTCTTGAAATCTGTCTAATAAAATCCTAAAAAAAACAAAAAAACAAAAAACAAGACATTATATACAATGTATTAAACTCACAGATCTTTTCTCTTTTTCCACTCAGGATTTGTGTGAAGCTGTCTGATATAATGGATGCAGTGAAAGTAAGGAAGCATTCGATGTCTATACAATTGTGTGACTTTTCTGGGAAGATGTTACATCAGATTTTGGAGATGTCTGTTTCTGCAGTGCTACACCTATTCATTATAGTGTTTCATGGTCAAAACCAACCCAGATTGACACGTACAATGTAGTAATTGAAGTATAATGAAATGTAATTAAAGTATACTAGTATTTTTCATTACTTTAAGCCCCGGGTCAAGCGAAGAAAAGGATCATCAGATCATCAGATGTAGAGCGAAAGCTTTTATTCTGTCAGCAAATTCGAACTACATGTAAAACAAAGAGACTCGCAAGCATCACGGATTTTTACATCGATCAACACTTCATGTCTTAATGTCTTTTGTTTTCCAGAGGAATCTCGACAATGTGTCGGAGAACGACGTGTGCACCCTGGGCTTGGGTTTGGATTTCGAGTCTCGCTACCAGGAGGCAAAGAAAGTATGTGTCTGTCAGTGAATACGCCATGATATATTGTATATATAAAAGTAACACACTGTGTGATTTGTGCGATTTTGCAGGAAAGAAAACGCAAACGTTTTTTTTAATGAAAAAACGTAACAAATGTTTTGATTCGTCTTGAAAATTCTTGAAAAGTCCGTCTTGTAAATGCTTGACATAGAAACTCTCTCAGCAATAGAAACCATATTGCTATTGAAACCGTCTTAGTAATTTAAAAGCAAACCTCTACTAGAATATAAATAGGCCAAGTTTTTGACCAATCAGAATGCAGAATTCAGACCCAGTGGACATTTAAGGGTTTGAATTGAAATCTACAACCGTGTTTTAGTACCACGTAATCAAAGATTACGAAATGATAAATACAGAGCGATACGAGAATACAATTTTAATTACGAGAATAAAGTATAAATAGTATCAAGTAAAAAATTAAGTATAAAGTTGTAAAAGCGCCGGCTAAAGTTCTGTATCTAAGATTTTTCACATGATCTGAGTTTTCTTTTCTTTTCTTTTTTTTTAAACGCTAAAACCCTCTCGTAGAAATCCATTGATTTATTTTTGTTCAAGCTGTGGGACTTTAAGCACGGTGTGAGATTTGTGTTTTTTTGTAGGAGATGTTGTTCAGAAGAACCTGTAAACTAGTGGAGCTGGAGAACATTATTAAGAATGCAGAAAAAGCCAAACCCAACAAGAAAGCAATCGTGAGTATAACAAAGTACACAATGTTTAGTGAAGTCTCTTTTAATGCAATTTAGAAACTGACTGGAACTAGGAATATATGTTGAAACTATGATAAGCAAATTTGAGGTCCTGAATCTTCTCAAGTGACATAAAATACACATTACACATTTAGTCCCTATTTGCTGTTCCTCCACTCTCCTGGGAAGATGTTTCACTAGATTTTAAAGTGTGCATGTGGAGATTTGTGCTCATTGAGCCACCAGAATGTATGTTAGTAAAGGCAGGTACTGATGTAGGTGAGGTGAGGAGGTCTGGGGTGCAGTCAGCGTTCACATTCATCCCAAAGGTGTTCAGTAGGGATGAGATCAGAGCTCTATAACAGCCACTCAAAATCTTCCTCCCCAAAGCATGTAAACCAGATCTTCATGGAGCTCACTTTGTGCACAGGGGCATCACCATGCTGGAACAGGTTTGGGTTTCCAAGTTTAAGTGAATGCAAAATTGTATTATAGCGCCATCTAAAGACGTGCTGTACAATCGAGTGCCTCCAGTTTCTATACTTTTTGCCTATATATATATATCAATTAGACGGTGAATCGGGGAATGGGAGAAAAGTCCAAGATGTGATCGGACTGCCTCACCCCCACAGTCAAACATAGAGGTGAAAGCTTAATGGTTTGGGGTTATTTAGGTGCATGAAAGGTTGGAGACTTTTTTCAGGTTAAAGGAACCAACATGGCAACCATTCCCTACTTCAACACCATGCAATTCCATCTGGACTCACTAGAACCCACTTCACCATACAACAAGGCGATGATCCGAAGCGTACATCCAAGCTCTTGTAAGCGCGTAAACAAAGAGTACTCTTGAGAGTAAACAGACGTCTGGAGTTATATCTATCACTCTATCATGGAATGACCTGCCGGGTCACCGCACCAAAATCCTATTGAACTGCTCTGGGATGAACTGGATCACAAGCAATAATGAAGAACACCTTTGTCAAAGTATTTCAGCTGAACGTTTGGGGAAATGAATAGTCTGGAAGCTGAGAGTGTGTGAAGCTGTTCTTCATGCTAAAGGAGGATTTTTCAATGAATTTTTTATTTATTTGTTTGGTCAAAGGAAATCTTCATAGTGCTACATTACCGAGTTTGTTGCAAGGAAACATAGTGTAACATAATGATTTTTGTACAGTAGCTTGTTAGATATTAGACCATCTGGATAATCTTTGATCATGTACATTTACAAATATCAAGGCTTTTTGCTGTACACAATACATTACACTCGCACTAAAACGATAGACAAACCCGAAGAGCTGGATTTTTTACATAAAAAATTCAATCCTAAGTATTTATTGACTGGAATATATTCATGAACTGCAACTAAAAACTAATAAATATTTTATTAAATCTATAATAACCCTGCTCTGTGTGATATTGCAGATGGATGGAGTTCAAAAAGTGACACAGGAGGAGTTCAATCTCATCTCGTCGGTGGCAAAGGAGGAGGTAAAGGATTCATTTCACCGTCTAGATATTTAGCTTGTGCTATCGGTCCGGATCAGTCGAGGCCCGGGTTACCAACGACCGCCACCGGTATCGTTAGCCGACAGGGTACCGGTGCAAATTGGGCTACTGTTGGCCGAAGGAGGAGAAGGAGAGGAGGAAGACGTCTACAGAGAGAGCAGGGAAAGGAGAAGTGTAGGAGAGTGGAGGTTCGGGTTGGTACTTTAAATGTTGGTACTATGACGGGTAAAGGGAGAGAGGTAGCTGATATGATGGAGAGGAGAAAGGTAGATATGTTGTGTGTTCAGGAGACCAAGTGGAAAGGGAGTAAAGCCAGGAACATTGGAGGTGGGTTCAAACTGTTCTATCATGGTGTGGATGGAAAGAGAAATGGTGTAGGGGTGATTCTGAAGGAAGAGTACAGTAAGAGTGTAGTGGAGGTGAAGAGAGTTTCTGATAGGGTGATGAACGTGAAGCTGGAAGTTGAAGGCGTGATGATAAATGTCATCAGTGCTTATAAGTGGGCTGTGAGATGGAGGAGAAGGAAAAATTCTGGAGTGAGTTAGATGAAGTGGTAGATGGTGTACCTAGGAATAAAAGGATTGGTGATTGGGGCAGATTTCAATGGGCATGTAGGTGAAGGGAACAGAGGTGATGAGGAGATAATGGTAGGTATGGCCTTATAGAGAGGAATGTGGAAGGGCAGATGGTGGTAGATTTTGCTAAAAGGATAGACATGGCTGTCGTAAATAGATATTTTAAGAAGAAGGAGGATCAAAGGGTGACGTATAAGAGTGGAGGAAGGTGCACACAGGTTCTATGTAGGAGATGCAACCTGAAGGAGATTGGAGACTGTAAGGTGTTGGCAGGGGACAGTGTAGCTAGACTGCAACGTAAATGTATTTATGTAATGTATGTAAATAAAGAACTGAGACAGGAGGGGAAATTGAATACACAGTGGGAAACTGAACACTGGTGGTGACAATGAACAATCAAGGGAAAAAGTACGAAAAGAACATAATGGCGACATCTGGTGGTGACAAAAGGATTGTTTTAAGAGGCAACATACATTGTGGTAACACCACTGACAGGAATCTTCGGTACATGGGGTAGTTATTTTTCCTAAACTAGGATAATTTGGGTATTTTATTTAAAAACTATTCAAATAAAAAAACATTAAATCTAAATTCCCATAAAGCGTATATTGGTAGGTTTATTTCACCAATCAGTGAACTTCAACTCTGTATGTGTGTGTGTGTGAGTTTGATGATTTTTAATCATTGAAGCGATTCATGGATGTGGTTATGTTTCAGATTGACTGGTACCATAAAACACGTGTGAGTGTTTTGCGTGGCTTTCTGACCCACTGGTGTGAAAAGCAGCTGGACACGGCCAAGGAATCCGCCGCTCTCTTCTCTCAGCTCCTGGAGGCTTGGAAAGGATTTCCTCTCTAATACACAATGTCTTTAAAATGTCCCACTATTCTTTGTTAAACATCTACAGTACAAGTGGTTGATTTGTCTGAGAGATATTTTTTTTATTATTATTGGATAATCATGTCTGAAATAGGGCAAAAAAATTCGTTTAACATTATACTTCATAATACTAAAAAATAAATCCTCAGATTTTCTCTCAACAATTCGAAAAAAGTTTGTAAAACTTTTTACAGTGTGTAAAATGTAAATGAAAACAACAAAAAAGAAATTCACAGTAGAACATAGAAACGTTTAAAATGTGCCATTTTAAGGAAAAAATAAGGTAATTTTGAAATTTTTTTGAAATCATGGACACCACGTCCTCCAGACTAAAGAGGAGAGGGACTATCTGGTTTGTTACCATCGCTCAGTTCAAAAAGCTGCATCTCTAATGGTATGGGAGTGCATTAGTAACTGTGGAATGGGCAGCTTGAACATTTGGAAAGGCTCCATCACTGCTGAATGATATAAACAGGTTTTAGAGTGACAAATGCTTCTATCAAGAAAATGTCTTTTTCAGTGAAGGCCCTGCATATTTGAGCAACACAATGCTAACTGCATACTGCATCTATTACAACAGCATGACTTTGTAGTAGAAGATTCCGGGTCTGGGAGTCTGGCCGGTCTGGACCTTTCACTGTTTGAAAACATTATTCCATTGTTTCACATAGACACCAGACTTTCCCAGCCATATGCTGTTCTTCTAAAATGTTAGCACAGATTTGAACGCACACAATTGTTAACAATGTCTTTGAATACAATAGAATCAATTCCTCTTCACTTGAACCAGGAGATGAAACCTGTTCCAGCATGACGATACCCCTGTGCACTAAGCCAGCTCCATGAACATATGCTTTACATGGGTTGGAGTGGAAGATCTCCTGCTGTAGAGCTCTGACCTCAACCTTAATGGAATGAAATTGATCACTGGCTGCACCCCAGGCCTGTTTACTTCACCTACATCAGTCTGACTAAAAAAAAAATCTAGCGGAACATCCAGATCTTCCCTGAAGAGAGACTGTTATCACAGCAAATAGGGACTAAATGTGGAAAGGGATGCTCATAATGAAAGATTTATGTCCACATAGTGTCTATAAAGACAAATGAAGAGACGGGAACAAAAACACACTGAAATGCAGAATCTGTTTGCCAAACAAGCAAAAATTTATTGCAGACATGTTATATCTGACCAGACAATCTGAGCCTTACTACAGCACACACACACACACACACACACACACACACACACACACACACAAAAACCTTGCTAACACTCTCCTGACTCTGTTTTGGCAGTTAAAAGTCGTGGACACAAAGGTAAAATGTTGCTTTAAGGGGCGACTAATACACACCGAGGTGCTGCTGGTTTGAAGAATTACGTGGAAACAGATGAACAAACATTTTTCGGTGTGTCTGGAAGTGTTAAAGCGTTTTTTTCTCTATTCAGTTCTAGTTACATATCGAAAAGACGCCGTTTCTAAATTTAAATACATTCAATAAACAAAATGTGTTTTTCATGGACAGTTAGAACAACAGTAATGTAACACACACACACACACACACACACACACACACACACATACACAAATCAAATGAAAACAACTTTACAAACACATCTAAAACATCAAGACAATGCTCAAAAGTGATTAACAATGAACCAAACGCAGCAGATGATCCTAAACGACCTCTGCATGACCTTGGCGTGGTGATGACGACTGGCTAAATATTTCTTTTTAATACTTCTAATATGAATAATAATTTTCAGTACAGCACAAATCAACATTTAAAGAATTGAATTTTTTTTTGTTGTTGTTTGTTTTTTATATTTGTATTTTTAATACCGCATCGTTCTTGATTACGTTTGGCCAGAAGATGGTTCTATCAAGGCTTCAGAAGGGGTTTGTACAGCAAACCGACTAATTCGCTAAGAGACGATGGCTAGACAGAAGAGTCTCTAGTGTCAAAGAGAAAGCAGGGACTTCACGTTTTATGTTTTGCGGTGCAGCTGCTATAGTGTAAGTGATAACAGGTATGTCTGGTCGTTCTTTTGTAAATATACATTTGTAAATGTTGGCAAAAGGCTGCAGTATATGAGGAATAAAGCAATTTCAGTAGGAGCTGTTATAGGAAAAATATCAATATATCTGTTGTTTATTATACGTTTTTTTTATATTTGCTGAATTGATCATTCTCATTCTCTATACGAGCATAATTCAGATATTGATATTATATTGTATTAGTAATCAAGCTTCTATCTGTACACACCCTGTACTAAATAATACACATGAGCCTTGTGCTGCCTTCAAGTCCAGGATGTTCGAAGCCATAGTTAGGGCATGGTGTGGGATTTTTGTAATAATTGGAAATAAAAAAAATAATAAAAAAAATAATAGTAATAATATATATATATATATATATATATATATATATATATATATATATATAGTTAAAAGTTTGAAGACACCTGACACATCTCCCAATTTGCTGTTATAATAACCTCCATATGTTTTACTAGATATTTTAGTGTATTTGTGGAGATTTGCGTTTATTCATTTACATTTATGGCATTTGGAAGACACCCTTATCCGGCGTGAATTACATTTATCTCATTTATACAACTGAGCAGTTATGGGGTTAATTAAGGGCCCTGCTAAGGGGCCCGGGTGTGGCAGCTTAATGTGGCAGAATTTTAAACTCACAACCATCAGATCCAAAGGTCAATGATTAACCAGTAAGCTACCACATCCCACATACAATATTCAGCCACAAGGGTGTTAGTAAAGTCAGGCACTGATATACGTGAGGTGAGGAGGGCTGGGATGCAGTCAGTGTTCACATTAAGCCCAAAGCTGCTCAGTAGGTTTGAGGTCAAGATCTCAAGGTCAAGATCTTCCAGTTCCATAGCTTCATGGAGCTTGCTTTGTGCACAGTGGTATTTTCGTGGAACAGGTTTGGGTCTCCAGGTTCAAGTGAAGGGTAAATTTTATGCAACCGCATCCAAAGACAATCGTATGTCTCCAAATTTGTGGTAACGATTTGAGGAAGAACCAAATATGGCTGGAAATGTCAGGTGTCCCAATACTTTTGTCAGCAAAGTGGACAATATAGTCCATGTAGCAGATTCCTTAATTATTACGACGTATTTCTGACAAGACAAGAAGGCGGAGATTTTAACGTTCATGTTTAACACAAGGTGATGCTGGTTTTCATTCTGCCAGTAATCCCCTGTTCCTCTGTTTCTACAAGCAAAATACATATATATAAGTTTCCCCCTTTACTGAGTTATTACAGTATATACACAGAAATTGTATTAAAATAAATCATAATACACAGTTACACTCTGAAATCATTTTTTTTTTCTTTAAAAATAGAAACTCATATTCTGTGTATATCTACATAAAGTGCAACTACAAGTGGTGATCTGTATTTCATTTTTATTGAGGTCAAAAGTGTTCATTAGAACTCAATGCTGAAACCTCCAACCTTAAAAAGAATGAATAAAAATAATAATACAAGTAAATAGAGAGGAAATGGAGAAGGTCCCATGATGCCCATAACGAAGGTGTAGCTAAAGGAACTCAAAGGTTTATTGTGAGGTTTCAGGAGAAGTCCACGACCCTGTCACTTGAGCTGATGTATAAGAAGGAAGTGTGCTTTGATAATCTAATGGCTTTTGTCTGCACCGGTTTTGTATGGATTAGTGGATTTGACTTATGACACGTTTGTTTTGGGCTTGAAAAAAAGTGAAAAATGCGAAAAGGAAGCAAACAAACAAGACTAAATGATCCTGTACATATCAATAAAGGACACTCTGGTGTTTTATCTTTTTTATCCGTCCACCACTTCTGTATTTATGAATATAACGTTTCTAATGTTAAGCCAATACGTTTCCATTTAACCAAAATTCCACTGTAAGTGAGTTTGGTGCTGGTTTTTCCTTCTTGTTTCTTTAGATTGTGTTGGACTTTCTTAATAATTATAAAATAATTATAATAATAATAATAATAATAATAATAATAATAAAATGCCAGACTATTCCTTTCAATGGCTTTTAAAAACATGTCGCATGGCTTCAAACAGACGTCTGATCCCTGAACCCTGAGGAGGTTTTCTCTCTGTGGTTCGTGAGTGCTTTAACAGATTCAGTCATTTAAATGGGTGTACGCATGGAGGGAAGAAAGACATTGAAATCCGGACCGTCTTATAAGCGAAACTCCAGCCGGATGTCAGAAATGGATTCTGTAATGCAATTCTGAGTTGATCTTTTTTAAACAACTTCCTATGTGACCCCCTCAGTGGTGGGGGTCGCTTAATCTCTAATTAATGACTGATGCAGCGGCGCTTTATGTTTTCTGTCCTCACCTTTCACGCCTTCGTGCTCCTTATCACATACAAAGTTCTAACTCTGAAACGAGTCTCCGCGAATCTCTACGCCAGATCGCTCGTTAAGATTGTGATGCGAAATGAGAAACAAAGATCGTGCTCAATCATTTTTAGAAGCTAAGTTGATTTGGGGTCGATGAATCTTATTAACCCCCGTTGTACCTGCGCTAGGAGATTTGATGCCAGAATGGCACACATCTGGGAACTTCTCAGACTAAAAAGTGCAGGAAAATGCAGCACCCACCAACACATTAGCACCAGAATCGCTATTCGAACGGTTGTGCGAATGAGGGCGGAGTTTACCTTTGAGGAGCCCGTTCTCGTAATGCTAATGTCAACATTTAACCATTCTCATCATGGTGGCAGACCCGATTAATGACCCGACATCCATTTGGATTTGGAAGTGTAAAAATGTAACTGCTTCAAATTGGTATAATAATAATAATAATAATATAAAGTACATGATGTGTTTCTTTGGATTCTTAAACATAGGTTTTTATAATCGGACTGCTGGATTACACACATAAAAATAGAAATAAATTAATTCGATGGATTTAGCAACCCTTAGTCCAGGTGACTGCTGCTTTCTTATATATACAGGTAGTCCCCAATTTACGATGAAGATACGTTTAGACACCAGAATCTCGTAAGTTGAGGCGTGGCCTAACCTACCCAAGAATGGTGATCAGTAGTATACTGTAATTTGTTATTTATTTAACACATTACAGTACATCATTTAGCAAAACAGAGCAATTTACACTAGCGTTATGTATTAACTATACAGTATATATGTACGTGGCAGCAGGAGTGTGGACGAGTGGATGGTGGAGGGTTAGGGTTAGGGTTCCCTAACGTGGTCTGTTTCATTGTGCGGTGATGGCGATAAAAAGGAGAGAGACATGAGCTAAAAATCAGCTTACACAGAGACAACTGAACGCTGGCTAAAGTAAGGCATTTCCAAGACGGGAGATGTGTACATCATGGCAGCATCCCAACGCATTGGACGTAAATTAAAATGCAGTGTGAATATTAAAATATGTTTTAATCGTAAGTCAAACCAACTCAGGGATTACCTGTGTGTGTGTGTGTGTGTGTGTGTGTGTGTGTGTGTGTGTGTGTGTGTATATTGAGTGTCATCTATTATTGTCCTTTATTGCTCATTTTTAATGTAACACAAAGCATTCATTCTAAACAGAGGATGTTTATTCCCACACTGATCACTACGATGAAAGGAATTAAAAGAATAGTCCAGTGTTTTACAGCCTGATATCTTCTATCCATATATTATATAGTGTGCACATTAAAGGTGCTTCATACTGGTCACATGAACTTTTACAGCAAAGTTAAATTCTTTCTTTGCATTTCCCAGAAATGGTAGGAAATTGGGGTCAGAGAGCAGGGACGGCCTTGACCCCCCCAACTTTCTGATCAGTTACCCAGAACCTTAACTTCTGAGCTTCCACTTTAATCTGTACTTCCTCAGGGATCACTTATATCTGAACATCTTAGAACAAATGATGAAATTCCATGAGAAAAAAAAAGTGTTATAGTATCGGTTCTACTACACTTTTATCTGTTTAGAATGTGATAGAAAGAGTTCATGGCTTTGAGTTCAACATCAGCCCTTAGACCTACAGATCACCCCACTGTCCACATGTACACTATATGGAGAAAAGTTTGTGGAAACCTGACCTGCTTTTTAGACATTCTATTCCACATTAAGTCACCATTTGCTGTTATAATAACCTCCACTCTTTTGGGAAGATGTTCCAGTAGATTTAGTGGAAATGTTCACCAGCATGGTGTAAAGAAAACGTGTGGACTGACACTGATTTATTCCTTTATCAATTCAATCGTTCATTACCTGGTCAGGATTGCTATGAAGTGGACCTGGGTTCCTTCCCAGAAACAAAATCACGCAGAAAATATCCATATACATGTCAATAGGGGGCCTGGAAAACACTGAAATATTCCTTTGCTTCATTTACGTTCAGACTTTGAAACCTGCTTAAACAATTTTTTTTCGACTTCTTACTTCCTCTATAACTGAGGTTATTCATATTTTCAATGCCGCACCACGTTCAAGTGCATACGTTTAAATTCTTCTGCCCTAAAATACACACACTCTGTATGTCGACTGTGATGTTATAGACGAGTGTTAAAGTGCTATTTGGGGGGTAAAGAATTTTACTTCTCTATACACACAAAACACACACACACACACACGCACACACACACACGCACACCTCATGGTTATAAGTAGGATTAATGGGATGTAGTGTGTATGTCGTGAGTGTTTGTGTGTTAAAGAATGACAGAGAAAATAGTGTTAATTCACTGGTTGATGAATTCACAGGTCCTGTGTGGCTCCTCACTGGCAATCCTGTAGAAATGACACACACACACACACACACACACACACACACACACACACACACACA
>JAAIIK010000066.1:2375062-2388660 GCA_014706435.1 Silurus glanis | reverse complement strand
CATAACCTGCCATTTTTATTCTTGTTTCCTGGTTGGGGAGCGACACCCGGAAGTGTAAATCGTTTGCACGACGTCTGAAATCGAATGGCGTCTGCGTTGCCTGGAGACCGTTGCCATAGCAACGCTTAAACAAGCCAAGCGCGAGCCTTGCAGCAGGTAAGAGAGGCAGAGTATAAAAGCGGATCCCGGAGTGAAGAAGGGCATGAAAGTAGGGCGAAAACCTGGAAAGCATCCGGTAATGAGAAGTGAGTCAGGTGTGTGTGTGTGTGTGTGTGTGTGTGTGTGTGTGTGTGTGTGAGTTCTTATAACAGAAACACGTGGCTTTGTTTAGTCTTTGCAGATTCAGGAATAAATCATTTCCACTGTGGGCTTTGCATTGATTAGTGCATGAATTGATTGATTGATCTCTTGATAGCGTGGTGTTTGCACGTGGAGCTCCACACGTGCAGCATCACGTTCCTGATGTTCCACAACCACATTGATTAAGCTTTGCCTCCCTGTAGCGCCTGTCTCAGGTGACACCCAATCACAGGTACAGGTGTCCTCTGGGTCAGATGTGTTCCGCAGATCCGATTACTCCAACCAAATCTGTTCACCGAGCGCGTCCACCAGAACCTGTTTATTCATTTTTAATTACCATCTCCACCTTAAACCTGCTCTGTCCTGAAGTCTGAACGCTTTTCCAGACTCTGAGGCTCTGACTCTGGAGACTCCTTCCATCCTAGAAATCTTTCCTGTGAACTATTCATTTAGTTGTGTTTTATTTGTAGAGCTCCTTCAACATCTTGTCCCAAAGAAGCTCAACAGAGATAAAGAGGTTATAAAATATAAATTCATATGATAATCCCTATAAGATCTTCTACTCCAACGCATCATGTCTTTCTGGAGCAGTGGACAAATTCGCAAACGATGCGACTAAGCAAACTATGTCAATAGTCAGCTTTGTTTATGTAAATCTCTAAAACCCTGACCAGGAAGTTCTCAGGAGGAAGCAATTATTGTTGCATTTTCATACAACAAACGTGGTCTTCGGGCCCTGACCGCTCACTTGCATCGACACGACTCACACCGAAACCTCACATTCACGTGACTCGTCCACATGTATAATAAACAACGTGCTCTGACACGTTTTTTTTTTTTTTTTTTTGGTACAGAACTGAAGAACGATGCAGATCCCCGGCACGTGAGCGTGCAGCATGACACACCAGGTAAAACACAACACACACCTGCAAAGCACAATTTACACACTGCATACAGACGTGTGTGTTTATCAGGTGTGTGTGTGTGTGTGTGTGTGTGTGTGTGTGTGTGATAGGGTCTCCTCAGCAGGCCAGGGTACGAGGAAGCCGTGTAAGATTTCCTTCGATACATATTGAAAGACTGAGAACAGCCAAAGCTCTAGTGGCCAAAGCTGTAAAGGTCAGTGTTTATATTTCATTATAATTCTTTTATTAGATATAAATAATTTTTTTTTAGATATAATTCGATACATTTCTATTGAAATCCCGTTTCCGAAACGCATTTCTTGACATTTTTTACTGTAATTTATTTAAAAGCTTTTGATCCATTTTCTTGACGTTATTTATTATACCGTGGTGCCTCTGAAAGCTCGATTCTGATTGGCTGGAAGAAAGGTGTGAGTACACACTTAGTTAGTTTATATTTGTAAATTTTTTGTTTTATTTAATTTGTATCTTTAACAATGGACATTGTCCTAAAGCATTACAGACCTAAAGAGGTTACAAAGTTCGAATTTATACGTTTTGCTCCTATAAGTTTTGAGTGAGTCGATGAAAAAAAATCCCTGAGATGTTCGAAACCTTCAGAGGAACCAGACAGATTCCCTCAGATTCCTCATCCTCATCAGTCTTGACTGATGTCCATCATCATTGACCCGTGCTATTGTGAAGCTGTGATGAATAAGCCATTGCTTGAAACCCTAACGCTTTACCACAATTAAAAAACGATTCCTCGTTTGCTTCTTACAAGCGCTCCAAATATCAGCATTCAGATTTCAGTACGAAGTGGGCGGAGCCATTTGTCTTTGACAGTTCCTCGACCTCAGCTACATCAGCTTACCATAGTAACATCCAATTCCAGTTCCAGTTCCATGCACAGTGAGACAGCTATTGTAAACAATTCCTATCGACCTTACTGAGATACATGCATGTGGATTAAGTGGAAAAAAGTGGAAGCAGAAGAAAACGTTGAAATATGAAAAAAAAAAAAAAAAACAACAATAAGAAACAGAACAGCTTTATTCTGAAGGAGGAATTCAGTAGAATAAATGATTTCATAGAGGAAGTTTCTTCCTCATAACATCTAAGGGAGTTTTTCCTTGCCACAGTCGCCACGGCTGCTCATCAGGGATAAACACACATCGTTCACCTTGACTGTTGATTTCTGTAAAGCTGCTTTGAGACAATGTCTGTTGTGAAAAGTGCTACAGAAATAAACTTAACTTGACTTGACTTGACTTGACCATGGAGATGCGTTCCGATGATCCCATTGTAACTTGAAAATATATTGTAAGTCGAAACATGGCCTAACCTACCCAGGAGTCTTATAGAATGGGGATCAGTATGGCGTAGTATACTGTTAATTCATAATAATTAAACCTCGGCCTCCATAGAACGTATATTCTAATCTACACTATATAAATGCTCTGTCAGTGCATGGATTTGAACCCTAGTTGAAAATGAGAAAGTCAGTAAACAACAGAACGGGATGAACTCGAGTGCGAAGACGAACTCGAATGATGTTGGAATCCAAAAAAATGAAAACATTAGGAGAACATGATAAAACATGATCCAGATGTTATTCATTCAAATGACTGAAAACATTCAACTAATAATGCAGAGGTTCTCCTCATAATATTGCAAACATCTATCAAAAAGACGGAAAAATTGAAAAAAAAAATCACAAAACTGGGCAGAGGCACTGGGGAACAGGGCAACTTTTATTATATATACGAAAATTTACACACAGTTGCAGAACACGAACACGAGACAGATATAATGGGAGAACAGTGGCCTCTAGTGGCCAAAACACATTATAACACAATATCTATAGTAACAGCTCTATCATAGGGATTGTTTTTTTCATGTCATACTCTACACATAAAGAGATTAAAAAGATATGGTGAGTTTTTCTTTAAGGACATGTTTATTAGACATTTATAAAAAGGAGACTTTAGTGTCAGTGCTTTTTTGCTCTTTTCAAAAGGCTGTAAAGAGAAGGATACACACATTCTTTTCTATTATTCATTTCAGGACAGAGAAAAAAAAAACCAAACAAAGACACTGGAAAATGTCATGGCAGGTCGATCACCCCACCTTGTTGTGGATTATTTTTCTAAAACAACACACCGCTAATAGTTATAATAAATAGTAGTCTAGCACCTGCTGGTCTAGGATCTGTTCTTCTCGTTATTTAGATATAAGGAATAAAGAAATAATGTTAGGAGGAGTTTGACATGAAGGTCATGCTTCGTTATGATGCCACAGGAAAAGAAAGTGTTCTCGGTGCAGGGGCCGTATCCTGTAATCCGCGCCGCTCTCAGGGCCCGGGGCTGGGTGGAGCGACGGATGCCTCTGCAATCCTCATGGGGTCATCAGCATGGAAACCAAGAAGCCACTGAAGATACTGACAGCAGCAATGATGATGGTAAGAGATCATCTGTTGGTGTGTGTATGTGTGTGCGGGTGTGTCAAACGCACGTCGACGTCTCTGTGGCAGATTTTTCCTGGTTTTACACAGAAGTTCACGTTTGCTCTTCGTTCTAACTCTCGCTGTCCGTGATGAAATCTGAGACATAGTAACAACTGCGAGCAGAATAGCACCAGTTACACCATTGGTCTCAAAACTTTTTGATACCACCTCGTGTGTGTTGTTGGTCTTTTTTTTAATTAACAGATCGGTCTCAGGCTCCCTACAGAGAGTATGTCATCGTTATGTCCTTTTTTTTTTTTTTATCTCTGTGCATGTCCAGACCAAGGACAGGAGAGAGACAATAACACTGATGACTTGTACAACCTCATGGTGAGTTTCAGAGGCTTTGAGCACCTCGGTGACACCCTACACTTATTCACTTCACCTCTAAAGCAAAATACAGCTCCTTCATCTACCAGCCTTTTTAGCCTATTTTAATAGCTTACATTGATTCTAGATACTGTATGAACATTGTAATATTGTAATATTCTCAATTCAACACGACGTAAGTCTCTTTTCTTGCTTGCCCTGATCTGATTGGTCAAGAAGTAAGAAATTAGAAATGAAGCATTACAGAAGTCAGGGTTCCATATTCACGACTAATAGGTCACATGATCACGCACAGGTCAGAGTAACAACGAAGACAAAGCAGGAAACTAGAAACTGTAGGCTGTTAATGTATGGTAAATGTGATGGGATGGGATGGGATGTTGGACCTGGAAAGTTTGTGGACACCTGACCATTAGATTGGTCGTCCATTTAAAATGAACTTCCACTCATCTGGGAAGATGTTCCACTAGATTTTGGAGTGTGCTTGTAGAGATTTGTGTTCATCAACCACAATGTTGTTAGTAAAGTCAGATACTGATGTAGGGGAGATGAGACCTGGGGTGCACTGTTCAATAGAGCTCTATAGCAGGAGATCTTCCACGCCAACCCAGGTAAAGCAGATCTTCTTAGAGCTGGCTTTGTGTACAAGCGCATTGTCAAGCTGGAGCAGGTTTTGAGCTCTTCAAAGTTCAAACGAAGGGAAAATTTAGAAAAAACATTAGTAAACTTCCTATACAATTGTGTGATAACAGTTTGTTGAAGAACCATATATGGCTGGAAAAGACCAGAGACCGAGCTAAATATTTCGGCATTCTGAGTTAAACATGCGATACAAAAGCCTATAAATAAAGAAGTAAATACAAATTCTCATTCAGGTCTGTTTTTATTAACCCCCCCCCCCCCCCCGCAGTCTCGTCTAGCACAAAACGAAGTGACCTATTTCTACTGGACCACAAAGAGAGACACAGTCGACTATCTGTTATTACAAAAAGACCAGATGACTAATCACTACACAAAAGCAGAGTCCTTCACCACCAAGGTTCCTCATTCAGTTCCTCTCAAACCCATTCAACCTGAATCGGATTCACTGCGTAGGTGACATGAAGCCAGATTGTGTTCTTCTGTCTCAGGTGGGCTTGTGCGTGAGTTTGAGGAACCTGCAGTGGTTCGACCCGACGGACCCCGACACCTTCTTTCCACGCTGCTACAGGCTCGGAGCAGTGGACGAAAAGCAAGCATTCACTGGTCAGCACCTTTGATATTGTACGTGAGCTGCATGGTGCAGAATGCAGCACCGGTGCAGGTCATTAAGCTCTGTTCTGTTCTCCGCAGATGACTTTAGACGTACTGCATGCACAAGCTTGCTACGGTATGTTGTCGAGAGAGCCGCAGGGCAGGTGGAGGACGACAGAACGGGCGAAATCTATCGCGTCCAACAGCCTCAGGGTAGGACACTCACCATCAAAACCACACACATGGGGTTGGTCAGGGCATTGGTAACTATAGGGGATGGGGTAGATCAGGGGTCAAGGCTCTGGGTTACTGATCAGAAGGTCAGGGGTTCAAGCCCCTGTATCACCAAGCTGCCTCTCTTATGGCCCTTGAGCAAAAGAGTAAAGTACATGTGACAGGTATAAAGCACCTTTCTTTCCCTAAAAAAGATTTACAGATGTTCTGGCTGTAGATTAAAGTAGACCAACAAAACAGACGTGACAGAGAAATTCCTGAGGAAGCAACCTTGAGAGAAGTCAGAATGTCAGAAACAGTTCTGGGATGAAAGTCTTCATCCGCAGTAATAAATACTTGTCGCATGTACTTTTTTAGCACAGTGAAATTCTTTCTTCACATATCCGTGCGATGTTAGGAATGTGATTTCGACCTCCATTCAGTAACCCAGAACGTTAACCACTGAGCTACCACTTCCCCCATAGTATCTAAAATATGCTAAAATATGCCTAGCTGTAAGAAAAGTCTGAAAATCAGTGCTGTCATGACAAAAAAATAGCTAATAAATAGTGTTTATTGTGTTAAAGCTAGCAGCGGTAAGATTATCTAGCTAATGATAGGCTAGTCATGTTTGGTGTCACAATGTAGCAAATAAATGGCTAATGCTGAATTAGCCTAGCGTATCACTAGCTGATACTAAGATAAAACATTTGACCAGTATTTAGAAGAAAACAAACTCTCAGTGTTAAATGGTTAAAGTAAGGGTAAATGCTAATCATTTATAAGAAAGCGGTAGCTTGGTGGTTAAGGCTCTGGGTTGCTGATAGGAAGGTCAGGTGTTGAAGCCCTGGTATCGCCAAGCTGACACTTCTGGGGCCCCTGAGCAAGGCCCTTAACTCTATGTGCTCCAGAGGCACTGTAACATGTCTGACCCCAGCTTCCAAACATCACTTGGATATGTGAAGATTGAATTTCAACTTGCTGTAAAGTACATGTAAAAAGTTTAAAGCTTCTTTCTTTCGAGCTATCGGGGCGGATCAGGCGCTCGATTGCTGGGACAGTGTAAAAAAAATAGCTAATAAATAGTGTTTATTGACACCTTAGATGGTACGCCAGTCCAGCAGAGAGTCCACAAATTTACACCAAGGGGCAATTTAGCATAGAGAACTGGAGAACCTGATGGCCCTGATTCTCTTGTCCCCATCCGGTACCTGAACCTGAACCTCCTGAACTTCAATGATAAACAATGATCAACATCAACAATGATAAAACTATAACGAATGGATATTCTGTGTCACCGAGATGAGGACGGGTTCCAATTTAAGTCTGGTTCCTCTCAAGGTTTCTTCCCCATACCATCTCGGAGAGTTTCTCCTCACCACTATTGCCACTGGCTCACTCATTAGGGATAAACTTATCTGCACTAAAATATAAATATATATTTTATAACCTATTTAACCCTGTAAAGGGACAGTGTCCATTGTTAAAAGCGCTTAACTGGATTGAACTGAATTCTTTCGTGTGTGTAAAGGTCTGGACAAGCAACATAAACCGCAGACTAGGCAGAAGGTCGGAGTCGGACTGATTGAGACGGCACTGCGGGTGTGTCAGGAATATCTCAACAGCCTGGAACACAGCGACATAGACGTATCCTTGGAAACCCCGCCCACTCTCTCAGAGCAACAGTGGACAGAAGTTATCAACAGCTACTACCTGGTCATTCAGTAAGTACAATATTAGAGGCAACATCATAAAACTATCGTAATTAACTATCGTAGAGATGTTTTATTCCACGGGGCATTTGGTGCACCAAGTTCTAATAGAGCTTCATTGGTCCAGGATTTCCACTGCCAGGGTGGAAAACCTTTCTGTCGTCCATTTCTACCAAAATCTATAGACATGAGCTGCTGCTGCTGTGCCATGAAGCATTTTTAGAGATGTGTTCTCAGATTTTAAGATAAGGATGGGAAGTGGGATGTGGTAACTCAACTCCATTCTCTTTTTTCTCCCTCTTTTCTGTAGCAAAGGCGTGAAAATACAGGAATGTACCCGGTATGCAGAGCGCTGTCAGTCCATGCTAGCGCAAATGCAAAAGGTCTGTTCACAGCTAGAGATAGATGGAGTTAATAACATCTGGATCATCAAACCAGGGGCGAAATCAAGAGGCAGGGGTGAGTGAAGAGAATGTGTGTGAGATTGAATTCTTTTCCTGATTGAAAAGGTCAGAATTGAGGTCGGAGCTCTGTGACAGGAGATCTTCCACAAATTCCAACCCATGTAAAGCATATCTTCTTGGAATATAAAATGTATTGAATTTAAAGTAAAAGTCTCCACAAATAGAAATACTTCATTAAAGTACAGATACACAAAAAAGCGACAGTACAGTATAAGAATTCACTGCTGCTTTCGAGTTTATTTGGATTTCCCTTATGCTAATCAGAACTGTAGATCTAACACAGTGTGTGTGTGTGTGTGTGTGTGTGTGTGTGTGTGTGTTGTAGGTATCGTATGTATGAACAGGCTAGATGAGATCCTGGATTTAGTGGACAGCGACCCAACTCTGATTAAAGACAGTAAGTGGGTGGTGCAGAAGTACGTGGAGCGCCCCCTGCTGATTCACGGTACCAAGTTCGACCTGCGGCAGTGGTTCCTGGTGACGGACTGGAACCCTCTCACAGTGTGGTTCTACCGCGAGTGCTACCTGCGTTTCTCCACCCAGCTCTACTCTACACACAGACTGGACAGGTAAGAGAGAGACACACTCACATTAGGGAGTAGGAGAAAATCAATACACGTGAGTATCGCGATATTTTGCTTGGCGATACTGTATCAATTCTGAAATACAATGATACTAATTGTGTTCATGTACTGCAATACACTTGATGCCACTGAGGTGTGGTGGGTAATGCTGGCACAGGTTTCATAGTATGGGCAGGTGTTAGGGTTAGCAGTGGCGGCGCTATAATATGTTTTGTGTATCTGTCCCACACTGTCATGTGTTGACTGTTTGCACTACAACTTACTTTAGTGTTTAGCTCTGTGTTTTGTTATGTAACTCTATGTTGTGTGATGTAGCTCTATTTTGTTAAATGTAGCACCAGGGCTCTGGAGAAAACGTTGTCTCATTTCACTGTGTACTGCGTCAGCTATATATGGTTCAAATGACAATAAAAGCTTCTTGACTTGACTTGACATTGTCATTTTTTTAAATGCAATTCATGCTAATGTAAACTGCCCACTGTGTTCTGGTTAAACACATTGTTTTTGCAAAAGTTTCATGCGATTTTGTGTTCTTAATGAGAGATTTCCTAAAATGATATCCTATTCCGAAAATAAAAAACTATCCCAATATATCGCCTTGCTAACAGTATCACAAAATATCGTATCGCAACCCCCCGTATCGTGATGCGTATCGTATCGCCAGATTCTCGCCGATACACAGCTCTTATCTGTGCCTGAATCACAGCGCTATAGTGATTTTTTTGCAGTCATTTCAAGCGTAAAACATTTCTAGATTTTTTTTTTCCTTTTTTGAAATACATGATCAAAATTTGTAAAAATCTTCAACCAATAGCATAAGACTAGTAAACAAATTCTGCAGTTGATCTGTGTTTGCAAATTCAATAAATCTAGAACAAAACCATTGTGTTTCCCAATGCTCTCGGGCTCATGGTCTCAACATTGATGTGTTTAAAAATTATATAAACTGCATTTCCAGACAAATTCACAATATTTTCGATCAGTTTCTTCATTTCAGTTTTCTATCATTAGGCTCCACCCCTGTTTTTTTCCCTCTAAAAAAAGAAAAAGGCACTAGAGTCCAGGTTCTAATTGTTTAATTCACTGGCTGCAAATGATCCAGTGCTAATGCATGATTTCCTTCTTCCTCGTCTCTCAGCTCTGTCCATCTCTGCAACAACTCCATTCAGAAATATCTCCAGCCGAGCGCAGGTCGTGACCCATCGTTGCCTGCGGAAAGCATGTGGTCGTGCGGCGAGTTCCGCTCCTGGCTCACGGCTTCGGGTCGAGGAGGTCTGTGGGAGGAAGTGGTGCTTCCGGGCATGAGAAGTGCCGTGATCCAGACTCTCCTGACTGCGCAAGACAGCGTGGAGCCACGCAAGGCCAGCTTCGAGCTCTACGGCGCAGACTTTCTCCTGGGGCGTGACCTCCATCCGTGGCTGCTGGAGGTGAACGTCAGCCCCACCATGTCCTGCTCCACAGCAGTCACTGCCCGACTCTGCCCCGCCGTCCAGGAGGACACACTGCGAGTGGTGCTGGACCGACGCTACGACCGCAACACAGACACTGGAGGCTTCCAACTCATATACAAGCAGGTGAATGATTACACACGTTATACGCAAACCGAGTGATATAGAGCATTACCGAGCAAGTCGAAGCTCAGTGAATAGACAAGGATAACAATTGTGAATTCAGGATTAGTTTCTCATTTCTATCCACTTATAGTTTCACTTACAGGATGTTCAAGACGACACGAGCCAATGTGAATATAAAGGCAAATGGTTTGTGTCAACTCTAATGTATTATATAGATACAAATATTGGGGGACCTGATTTTTTCAGCCATTTGTGGTTCTTTCCCAAGCTCCTACCACTAGGGAAAAAATGTTCAACTAAGAGACTCAAACCCGTTCCAGCATGACGATGCCCCTGTGCACAAAACCAGCTCCATAAACAAATGCTTTACATGGGTTTGGAGTGAAAGATCTCCTGCTACAGAGCTCCAACCCTACTGAACATCTTTGGGATGAATTTGAATGCTGACTGCACCCCAGGGCTCCTCATCTCACCTACATCATCAGTACCTGACTCTACTAACACCCTTGTGGCTGAAAGAAATCTCACAAATCAAATCAAAGCAAAACTCATTTTATTTGTCACATACACAGTCATACAGAGTGCAACGAAATAGAATATAAAAAAAGGATAAAAAATATAAAAGTAGAAAGTAGAACTATGAAGTATAAAATATAAGAATAAAAAAAAATAAATTATATATATATATACTATACCTAGTCCCAATTTGCTCTTATATTTCCCTCCACACTTCTAGGAAGATGTAGCACTTAATTTTGGTGTGTGTTTATGGATATTTGTGTTATGGATATGGATAAGTGTATTACGAAAGTCAGGTACTGATGTAGGTGAGGAGACCTGGGGTGCAGAATTTTGCCGATTTCTTCGGACGACACGAAATTTCATTTACAAATGCTAATGAATTATTATTAAAGGATCCTTTACACGAATAGAAATACATGCAGTGTGTATGCGATGTGCATTGTATGGTTTAAAATCATTATAAAGAGCACTCTTTGTATGTTTTCCTCATGTTCCTCCAGGCCCCAGTGGAAGTTCCTCAGAGCTTGGGCATCAACCTTCTGGTGGAAGGAGCTCAAATCAGACGTCCACGTTCATCTCGAACTAGAAAATTTAACAGGTCTCGTTATGAATCTCTGCACAAATCCAGACGTGTTCCCCAATCTCACAAGTGTCCTTCAGGTAAGAAGAACCGGTGTGAGGAAACGAAGGAAGAAGAGGAGGAGGAGAAGAAGATGAAGAAGACCTGGCCACCCGTCTCCACCCGAAAGGTCACAATGCCGAGATCATTAACTTTACAGCCTGCGATTGAGAAAAGACCCCCGAGACATGCTTTACCTTCGCCATCAGGTCCTTCTAATCTGTCTAAACATCATCAGCTTCACACTTCACACACACATCATACACACGTGCGCACAGAGCCGACACACACCTACATTTGCACTCCCAGGATCCAGAGACGTGTGCTCTCTCTGAAACGACTTGAACTTTCGCTGGAGATAGTCAGTCTACAACCCGGGACCTACTGCAAGGGCTTTTCCCACCAGAACGCAAGCACACACACTCCTCTCACACACACTGCTTGTCATGCAGCTCAGCCTGTCCTACACCTGAACCAGTACTTCTCACCGCTCCAGCGACAACAAGCAGAGGTGCACAGGAACAAAGCTCACGTGGCCTTGAGAGACTGTACGCGCCAAAGCCCGAAATAAAGGTGCAATTTCAAAAACGTGATCAACCAAACATTATTGGACTTCACAGAATTAAAATAGTAACATTATCTGAGACGTCTACGGTTTAGGAGCCATTTTATGGTCGGTGTTCATGTTGCATTCATTCGTTTTTTTATTTATTTATTTATTTCAAATAAACAATTGAGGAAACCGTAAACAAAATATATCAAATTCGACTTATTTATATTTTCTTGCCATTTTGTGTTGTTATTTGTATTTGTAGTTATTTGGGTTTGTGGGACAATTGTGGGATGTCAAATATCCTATCAATTCAATTCAATTCAATTCATTTTAAATTGTGGAGCACTTTAAACAACAAACATGGTCTCAAAGCAGCTTTACAGAGATGAAACAGTTTTAAAAAAAAATGTATCCCTAATGAGCAAGCCAGTGGTGATTGTGACCAGGAAAAACTACCTGAGGAAAAAACCTGGAGATGAACCAGACTCTAAAGAAAACCCATTCTCATCTGGGTGGCATCGAATGTCCATTCATTACAGTTCCATCATTATCGATGAGGGATTAAATGCAACCTATGGTCCTGAGCCATTGTAGTAGACTGTTTATTTTAATTACAGTCCAAATCCATCCTCAAAGTTCTGAGTACTTGAGTTGAGTTCTTCAGTTGCTCAGTAATTTCATGGATCTTTACGCTGTTTATGTGGAACCATCCACAGCTGCACAGAGTGGTCTCCAATTGAAGAGAACCATCAGCCTAGAATCCATATCCATGGAGTGAGTGGAAATGAGTCCCACACATGTCCTTTTCTACTCTACCCTGCTCTGCCCTGAACCACCCTTCACCCTGGTTTATCAGATTGTCTGCAATCTCTGAAAATGTTGCTCTGGTTTGTATTATATTATTTATCATTTGTGCAAATGGCCTTATCTTCTTAAGAGATGTCCTTCAAAAAAATTCCCTTTTGCTTCCAGGTGAGGATGTTAGTTCGGAAATATTGATCATATTTAGTATTGTGAGATTTTAATGATGATTACACTTCGTGATATTAAACGATTGGAGAAAATTAACAAATAAGTAATTTTCTCTTTTTACCGCTTTCAATGCTAAATCAGACAAATGAATAAAGGCATCATTAAAAAATACTTTTTTTATTGTGGATTAAAAAAACGAATGAACACAACAACGGATCGTTTAGTGCAATGTTCAGTAATGATTACTTTTTCTTGTTATTTCTGTTAAAAAATTTGCAGACATATAATTTTTTAATTTTTTTATTGATCAATTTATATATATATTAAATATCAGCTTAATTTTTTTTAAAGAAAATGTATATTAAATGATAGCTACACGTGAATAGATTTAAAAACATATATTTTAAATATTATTTTATATAAATACTTTGATCTTTTCCATTGGACATCTGTGAAACGAGTCAGCTCGTGTTTTCACTTACGTTACAGCAGCTGTAATGAGTCTTTACCTCCGGCGCTCTTTTACTGTAAAAATCAAGATCATTATTTTACCATCTCTGTGTTTCACCTACAATCACCACTGACTGCATTAACCATTCGAGACAATTTAGATTTCCACACCACACAGTAATAGTGAAGGATCTAATGTTCTCTTTACCTGTATGATTCCTGTATATCGTTCATAAAACCCCTTCATTTACCGAAATGATTTAAACGCCAATATTTGTATAAATACCATCCGTATTCTCATTAACACTGAGAGGACTCTCTGCAAATGTGTGTGTGTGTGTGAGAGAGAGAGAGAGGGAGAGAAAGAAAGACAGGGATTACACAGTATATAGAGTATATTTTTTGTAAATCTTAGTTTACATTGTATTTAATTTCTATTTTTAATACACTATATTTTACTATTTAGTTTAATTAAATTCTAGACTACATGCATTTAACTTTTTTTCTTTTTTCTTTGTACAAAAATGTGAAAATCTGTATGCAAATGTTTTGACAATACAAATGCACAATTTTTGTCATTCCAATAAAGCATACTTAAATTGAAATTGATAGAGAGTGCAAGAGAGAGAGAGAGGGGGGGGGGAGGTGAAGAGATAGAAAC
>JAAIIK010000066.1:2336720-2360062 GCA_014706435.1 Silurus glanis | reverse complement strand
GGAAGTAAGAATAGGAACAACTTTGTATTATAGGCGTTATAATGATATATAGGATATATATATATATATATATAATAACCGATGATATAATAGTGTGGGTATAAGAGGAATTAAACACTCATGATTATGTTATGGGAAAAATATTAGATTTTATGACAGGACCAGACTGTAGTTGATCATTTTCTTGCACACTATGTTGCCAAACAATGCAAAACCTCTCTGATATAAGCATTTACTTAAAACTTTAGCAAATTCTGCCTGTTTGTGGAGAAAAATCAGACTCGGTTCCTCCATGGTTCTGGCATGGAATTAGGTTTGGGTCCGATTTGCAATTTCAATTCGCATACATTTTCTAATAACTCACTCGCGTGTCCATGGGAACAAAATCGTCCTTTCCTAACTCAAAGGAAAATTACCGGGGTAAGTTGGTACAATCGGCGAAGTAATAATTCCATTATGATAAATGAGTTGCGCTTCAAAGCATGTAGACGAAACTATCACAAACCTCATGTAATCATGTGATCACCATGACAGATTTTAGTTCAGGCATTGTTGAAAAAGTGTGATACTGTACAAAGTGATTATTCTGTTTGGGCTGAATCGCGTCCGGTTATCCAATCACGTGATTTGTTGAGGCAAAGTCACATGACTGTTAATGCCCATTTTGTTAATATGCATGGCTACTTATTGAATAAAAAAAAAAAATTGACGTATATGTTTTTATGCAGATGTTTTTATGCATAAGTTACTTGTGTCCCGAAAAAGAAAAAGAGTTTCAACCAACCCAAGAGGAGATCAGGAAGCTTGCACAATCGAGAGGCAACTGGAAATTGATGATAGTCGCGCCTATTAAGCCCGCCCGATGATGATGTTTTATGCATTTTATGCATTCATACAGTATTTTTGTTTTTAAGGTGATATCCCAGAAATGGAAACATAGCTACAGTAAGTGGTAGCTCAGTGGTTACAATTTGTAAGATGTTTTGTGATTTGTACTCATGAGTAGGGCTGCAACTAACGATTATTTTGATAATTGATTAATTGGATAATTACGTTTGAATAATCAATTAATCAAAAAAAAATACTAAGATTTTAAAATGTTTTGCTTAGTATAACTACATATAAAACCCTAATACAAGGAATTAATGTAAAAAAAGTGTACTTTGGAAAATGCAAAAACTATTAATGGTAATTGCAGATGGCAAGTTGACAACCATGCTAACCCTAGATTTTTCTGACAATTTTTGTGGGAAAAAAAAAATACGCAGACATTTAGATCATTTCATTAACTAGAATATACTTACATAAATTAAATATACAAACATTGAAAACAAGCGTTTGAGCGAAGTAAAGCCACAGTAAATCACGTTTGAAGTTACTGTTGTAGTAGACAAAGTATAAAAAGAGAATGAGACGGAAAAACGCAGCACACTAACAAGCCTGATAAAAAAAAAAAGATAAATAAAAATATATATATATATATATATATATATATATATATATATATATATATATATATATATATATATTGGTGTGCAAATGCATAATCACTCGCTGAAAACAAGAACAGTGACTAAAAATGTGATTGTTTACTGCTGCTGTTATTTGCTGCTTTTAGATTTAATGTTTAATTGAATCATCACAATGTCACAAGCGATCTGATTGCTCAATCTGATGCTCGCGAGTCACGACAGAACAGATCCAGTGCGACTTTCCCGAAGTTACAAACAGTTTACACAATAGCGCTTCATTAAACTACACTATTTTCACATGATGAGGATTAAACAGTTTCTGCTCATCGTGCTGATGTTTCACCTTTAACCTTCACACCAGTGTTTTCTTTTCACGTGCTCGTGCATCACTGTGGTACTTCCATCCCACACAAACTCAGGTTTGCATAACCTGCAGGTTACAGTTTTCTTTGTTGCGTTTACTATAAAATGCATTTATATAAATTTAACTCATGACCTTCTGATCAGACGAAAGAAAGAAGACTTTCCTTTTATTCATTTTTGCTGCCAGTTTTTTTTAACCTTAGCTACACCTTAACCCAAATCAGACTCAAACCCACATACCTCAGCTCCGAAAGCTGATGCGTTATGCACAACATACAGTAACAGTACATTTTTGCTTACAGTTCAACTAAGAATTTCACCCACATTCAATTGCTTACCCAAGTATTTTCCCATGATCCCCATCCCCAAGTTTGTGTACTATTTGTGCTCCTTAGCTAATTACCACGTCGTTATGAAGTTGCATTAGAAGAGCGAAAACAGGAATGTGCCGAGTCTCAGTCAGACCACAGAGTCTGTTTGTCTCAGATCCATGTGGTTTGTGGGTTTTAGGATCAGGAATGGGGGTAATAAATGTTTATACAGTACAATGCAACGTGATGCTCTCCTGAAGGATTCTGCACAATTCACAACCCAGCACTTTATTTTGATTATACTGACATTTATTATTTAAAAGCTGACATTTGGGAGCACTTTGTGTTCTGTAAGTTTCTATGATTTGCAGATCCTGATAAACAAAGATGGAATACTTTGGCAACATATCGGAGAACGATACTTCTGATACGGCAAAAAAAAAAAAAAAAAAAAATATATATATATATTTCTAGAAACCTTTTGGTTACATCGTGTCCTTCTGTGCCTGCTCAGATAGTTGTGATGGTGGATGTAAGTAGGGCAGGGGGTTGGACGTTATTACTTCTACCGATTGTCCAACAAACAAAATAATGATTGGCACATACAGGAAGTGAGGACACAGGACTGAAATCCACTTAGAAAGGAGAAAATGGACAGTTCCAAAGGAATAAATCAAAGCACCAACGCAAAACTAGCAAACTACACAAAGTAATAACAAATGGCATAAAACAGAAGGTGTCTTTTTATCTGCCTTTTTAAATACCGTGTCTTTAATTAAACTGTGTTCGACAATACCTAATAAAATGAAGATAAAGGCACAATCTTAACTCTTCTCAGGAAGGAAGGAAGAGAGAACAGTTTCATTTTGACAATATTTTGAGACTTTCTAGTTTGTTTGTTTTAGGGCAGCTGCTATTGATTATTTTAGTAATCAAGTTTTCTAACAATTATTCCATCAATTAATCAAGCGATCGGATAAGTGTTTCTTTATTAAAGAGCAACACTAAATAAGAGAAAGAAAATAAGACTGGTCTCTTAAAATGAACGTCATTTGTTTTTGTTTTTAGAAGAATTTACATTTTTGTTGCTGAAATTGCATACAAGAATATCTGTGAAAACTGAACAGTGCAGTTTCTTTAATGAAATTAATAATTATTCTCATGTATTTATTTATTAAATCTCGCATATTATCGCGATGGGGTTTTCTTGTCTCCGGAAAAGCTGCTTGAAATTTTCCACGTACAAAATCCGTGTATTTATCACCAGCTTACCTGCTCCATGACATTAAAAACAGTAACCGCACTGCGTGTTGTTTTTCTTTACGTTTTAGTTTGAAATGATCCCAAACTTTGAAAACTTTCTTGCATTTTCTGGGCCAAATTAATTTGATTCTGTGAATTTTTGGTGAGTTACTCGAGGAATCGTTACAGCCCTTGTTTGTTTTTAGGGGTTATTTGTGCCATATGTAAATTTAGAGAGGTGATTGTGGTAGTGGTTAAGACTCTGGGTTACTGATTGGAGGGTTGATGGTTCAAGCTGCCACTCTTGGGGCCCTTGACAAGGCCCTTAACCCTCTGTGCTCTAGCTGTGCTATAACATGGCAGACCCTGCGCTTTAAACCCAGCTTCCTACATTGCGATATAAAAGGGCAAAAACACTATAAATAATACAATGTCATATCTATTGGCCTTACGGAACGTCCTTGTGTCCTGCTAGCAACTCTTCCTTGGCTCGGTACTGGGTCATGACCCGATGGTTCGGTACTTCTGTACTTAAATATTTTGTAAGGGAGAACCGGGAGGCAAAGGGGCTTCCACAAGGGCTTCATTATACTGCTATTAATCCGAAGGCTGTGTTTTTGTTTTCTTTTCCTCCCATTGGACAACTACTGCCAACTAGTTAATGATAATTGGCACATGGTACCGCCTACAGGAGCACAGCCAGAGACAGAAGAGCAACAAACTGAAGAAGAAGCTCAGAGGGTGGACACAATGGCAGGCACGCTGACATGAATGTGAATATGGGTGTTGAAAGATTATAGATTTTGAGATCCTGAAGAGTGTCTGCTTCATGCTTCTTTCACTTCCATGAAGAAAACATTCACAAACTACTGTAGATTATTAGATTATTATTGTACTGGCTCGTATTGCGGTCGAGGCATGCCCGGACGTATAATACATCGGCATTCGCGTTGCCGTCCATATGACGAGGATGAAGTGCACATGAAGAGAAGTGTGTGTTTATCCAGCTTACTGTCTCACTGTTATGTGACAACTTGATATCAAGACAAAAAAAAAAAACATTGGATGAGATAAATGCTTCTGCATTCGAATTGAGTTGTATTTAGACTACAATTTTTATAGATTACAATTATGTTAATTGCCTCATACCCACCAGTGGTGCACTATACAAACCAACAGTATAAGGACACATGACTTTTCCTACCATATGTGGTTTTCCCCAAAATGTTTTCCTTCACTTGAAGTAGGAGACGCAAACCTGTTTCTGCACGACAATGCCTCTGTGCACAAAGCCAGCTCTATTAAGATGTGCGTTACATGGGTTGGAGAGGAAGATCTCCTGATATAGAGCTCCAACTCTTTTGAACACCTTTAGGGGGAATGTGCTGACCTACATCAGCACCTGACTTAACACCCATGTAGCTGAATGAGCACAGATCTCCACAAAACCTAATGGACCAACTGCCCAGATGAGTAGAGGTTTTGTCTCAAATAGCCAAACAAAACAAGTCCAACAACCGGAATTTACACATAAATCTAAACCCTGCTCCATAAGAAAACATTATTTGAAAGCAGTCTATATTTAGAGCAAATCCAGTGTGGAACAGAGTTAAACTGTGTCTCCAGGCCACATTCTGCTCTTGTGATCTTCACTGTCTAAATGTCCAGCAGCTGTTGTTCAGTCTCTCTGACTCTTCTGGTTCTGTGCGTTAGCCTCGTATTGTCTCTGTCCTTATTGATTCACTTCCTCGATTCATTACTCGTCTTCTCACTCCCACACTTACTCGTAGAAATATGTACAGCAGATGCAGTTTTGCAGCAGAGGAAATGCCGCCTCCTCTCGCGCTCTCTGTAAGCTGTACACAATGATCTGCTGTTCATTTACACTCCTTTGCTCCGGACCATTGGCTTCCTGAGGTCAGTCGAATCTGTGTTGTGGGTTTATACAGTATAATAACGCTAAGTATGTTTCCTGTTTGTGACAGTCCCGCTAATATTCAGCTGCTGTCTCAAAGAAGACGTCTGTGAACCTTGTGAATGAATGCCGAAATACGAAAGCTGTTTTGCCAAACGTGCACGCACACAAACACACTTTCAGTTTAATACCTCATGTACAAACCTGATCAGAGTTACATTATAGTACGATCATTACATTACATGCACAATTGCACATGCACGGACTGACGTGCAGCTAAATTCTGGTATTTATGAAATGTATTCACACTACATGTGAGTACTGAGAATCACGTTTTTCCAAGATGACCACGTGGAACGGAAATCTCAGTGTCAAAAAAAAAGAGAGATCCCTTAGAGTGATTACTGTAGCAATCATGATTATAGGTAAGACACAAAAGTGATATTTATATCCAGATAGGCCAAGTGTTATTTATACATTAAAAACTTTAGTTTTGAGGATTCTTCTAATCATTTGTTAGCTTTAACTCAACCACAGGCAAAGAGAATTGAGAATCAGAATACTTTATTGATATCACAGAGAAAGGGTTGGGTTGCAGTTGCACACAGTAAAATTAAAGATATATATAAATAAAATATAAGAAATTTTTAATAAAATCTACATAATAGATTATATATTAAGTATAGATGCTGGTATTTCCATTATTATTGAGATATACTGTATTAAATGTGTAGCAGCAGTGAGACAGATTACAATGATGCATTTACATTTACAGCAGAAAAATGTGCACAAAAACACAAAAGTGCTTTGAGTATCAATGGAAAAAAATCAACATTAAAACCAACAATTTATTAACAAATGATTAATCAATTATACAGTATATTACCATATATATATATACAAAAGTATTGGGTCACCTGGTCATAAGTACGGTATGTGATTTTTGAGTATTGCAGTCCACATTTAGTACCAATTTCCTCTTATATTTTCCTCCACTCTTTTATAAAGATGTTCCTCTTTATTTTGGAGTGTGCTTATGGATATTTGTGTTCATCAGCCATAATGGTGTTAGTAAAGGCAGTTACTGATGTAGGTGAGGTGAGGAGACCTGGGGTGCAGTCAGCGTTCACATTCATCCCAAAGGTGTTCAGTAGGGATGAGATCAGAGCTCTATAGCAGCCACTCAAGATCTTCCTCTACAAACCATGTAAACTAGATCTTCAGCTCTCTTTGTGAACAGGGGCTCCCAGGGGGTGCAACCAGATCTTCAGCTCCCTTTGTGCAGAGGGGCTTTGCCATGCTGGAACAGGTTTGGGTTTCCTAGTTCAAGTGAAGGCAAAATTTTATTATTAAGACGTCCTGTACAATTCAGTGCCTCCAAGTTTGTGGTAACAGTTTGGGAAAAAAAACCACGTATAGCAGGAAAGGTCAGGTGACCCAATACTTTTGGAAATATAGTGTGTGTATATACATATACATATACATATACATACATATATATATATATCCCCTAACTATCAGTAATCCATTAAAAACACCATATTTTACCATTTAGTCCCCATGTGCTTTTCTTATAACTTCCATACCTCTGTTCCACTGAATGGAGATAGTCAAGTCAGGTACTGATGTCGGTGAGGTGAGGAGGCCTGGGGTGCTTGTGCATCACTGTGGTATTTCCATCCCACACAAACTTAGGTTTGCATAACTTCCAGGTTACAGTTTTCTTTGTTGCGCTTACTATAAAATGTCTTCAAGCCTTGGATGACTTGGGCCGCACACTTTTTTCCTGCTGCTGGTTGACTTTGCAGTCTCTGCCATTTTTGCTAGCGGCGGTGTTGTCTTACCGTCACACTAAACCGTAACTAATCGATAACGGCTTTCATTCACAACAAATTTTGTCATTGATTATTATTAATTTTATCGAATAGTTGTTGCAGTTTTAGTGTTTTTCCAATTCATCTCAAAGGTGTTCAATAGGGTTGGGGATATTTAGCAGGAGATCTTTCACTCCAACCAGTGCAAAGTATTCCTCATGGAGTTGTGTTTGTGCACAGGGGCATCGTCATGCTGAAAAAGGTTTCGGTCTTCTAGTCCAGAGACATCCTATACAATTGTGTACCTCTACCGTTATGGCAATAGTTTGAGGAAGAATAGAGGGTCTAAAATGAGACCAAGTTAGATTGGTGTCTCCAGCGGAATGAGGGCACGGGATTTGAGAGGACCCAGTGCCAAGAACATTCACATAAATTGTGAAGGACACTGTGTTTCAGTTTCGATGCCTTTCAAAGTAAATAAAACGGACATACATCCATTGTTTCTCTCAGACTAACTTTGTGAGCTAGAGATTCAGAGTTAAGACCCATCAGCTGAAAGACGTGACTATTTCCATGTATTTTTCTGTAAACCCTGTCTGATTGGTCTTGCCCCTGTTTACTGAAGATACACAATTACATCACTGACATTTATTTATTTACTCATGCTCAGTTACGTAGCTCCAGGTGGAAAGATATTTGGGGCTAACAAAAAAAAATCTTAATTTTTATCCCCTTGTATTACAATTGTACATTATATAAAAAAAAATTAATAATATTAAATGACTTGAATGGTTGAGTTGCCATCACTCTATTTATTCCTCCATAAGTCCTTTTATACTTATTTCTAAGTCTACACAAATCCTCTCTTTTCTTTCCTTTATCTTTCTTCTTGGTTTTCTTCCAAACTTGGACAGTTGATGCATGAAAAAGCTTCAAGTTGTTTGCTCCATGTACCTGCTGTCCTTTTTCTTTACATTGTGTTTATTCTATTTTGTTGAAATAACTTCTGTATGTTTAAAAATATACAGTGTATCTATGGTGATGCTTTTTTCTCTAGAAGGACGCTTGTAAATATGGCGCACTTTGGATATCAGGGATTGCGTAGGGTGTTTTACATGTTCTTCACTATAGAGAACGGGTTTAACATCAGATCAGGGATTACGATGTGCAGATCTGTTGTTATTGTCACCCAGTTTAAATGTGCATTTCGTTCACACACAGCATTCTGTATATTTTATTAGCAGATACTGAATAACATACATGCATCTCTACTAACAATAATCCGTTTTTCAAGTTTTTTTGTCCTGAAAATCACATGAAGGCCACGCTGTGATTACAGCTGTGAGTACAGTAGTGATACAGCAGCCGATTTCTGACGGTCTTTATTTTGACCGCCGATCAAACTTCCTTTAACCTCGATTTTTCCATGAGAATATGCATTGGTGCTGGAATGGAAATACAACAAGCAAACAATAAACAAACAAAAGATGCAGAAGTGCTCTGAATTATTTATTTCTATGCACGGTATCTAACAAAAGTGAGTGCACCCCTCACATTTAAGCAACCATTTTATAATATGTTCTTAAGGGACAATACTATAGAAATGAAATTAGGATATATTTTATAGTCAATGTGCAGCTTGTATAGCGGTACAGATTTATTTACAAAACAATGTACACCTTTATGTCAGTCATTAGAGGTCACTGTATATCTGTCTCAGGCATTGAACTCTATTGCACAATAAATTAGATCATTTCTCATTCTACTATAAGTTTCACCAAGCTTTAAATATAAAAAATCGGGCATTCGTTAAGCAGATTACAGAGTCATGGTTTCTATTTATTACATTTTTCTCTTAATAATCAATAATCAATGAGAGGAATCGTAACAACTTTTATTTCAATATAATGTTTGTTTTAATGCATCATTTATTTTTGTCTCTCAATTAAAACATACTGTTTTAAAACATATATTTAAGATGAGGCACTTAATTTAGGTCACATTACATTCACATTTATGGCATTTGGCAGATGCAGTTACTCATTCATGCAACTGAGCAGCTATTGGGTTAAGGGCCTTGCTCAGGGGCCCACAGGTGATAGCTTGATGTCCCTGGGAACACTTTCCTCACTACACTCACTATACTCAAATTAAACCCAAACCCCATAAAAACAATATAAAAACTCTTTCTGCCCTTTACAACTGACTGCAATAAAAACTAAATAAAACTGAAAACTTGTAATGTTTTTAAGACTTTAATAATCCTGATTTCTATTATAGACTAAAGAATCTGAGCTGGAGGAGGAGCTAAATCATATTCAATTTCACAGGTGTGTATCCTGTGGAGCATCAAATGTAAAGCCTTAGAATTATTGGCACCCTTTGTTAAAAATGAGCAAGAAGGTTATGCATTAGTAATTAGCTTCATTGTATACTAACCATCTGAGAGAGAAACTTCAGTAAGTTCCTTTCTTTTCTTTTCTATCCTTTTCTTTTCTTTTCTTTTCTTTTCTTTTCTTCTCTTTTCTTTGTCTTCTCTTTTCTTTTCTTTTCTTTTCTTTTCTTTTTGGTCTGAAAGAGGCAGATGTAGAGGACAGGATGGTATGGAGACAGTAGCAGCTGAAAGAAGAAGAAGAAGAAGACTTTACTTTACTTTAATACAAACTTCCATTTGCCGAATAATACACTTGAAGAAAATGGAGAACACAGATTTGGCTTGAGATATCGCAATATATATTACATGAGCAAATGTTTGTGGACACCTGAGCATAATATTGATGTGTGCAATTTAATCCCCATTTGCTGTTATCACAACCTTCACTCTCCTGGGAAGATGTTCCACTAGATTAAGATTTTGGGTTTTGGGGTGTGTTTGTGGAGATTTGTGCTCATTTACTAACATAAGGGTGTTAGTAAAGTCAGGAACTGATAAAGGTGAAGTAAGGAGGCCTGGGTTGCAGTCAGTGTTCTTTAGGATTGGAGCTCTATAGCAGGTGATCTTTCACTTCAATCCAAGGAAAGCATATCTTCATGGAGCTGGTTTTGTGAGGAATGGCCTGCTAGAGTATTGGGTTTCCTAGTTCAACTGAAGGGAAAATTTGGACGATGCACGATAGAAATGGTCAAACACTTTGTGTAGGTCCTGCTGTGTTTGGCAAAAGAATCTACAGATATAAAGATATTCAGTCCAGATGTGGGTTTACCAGATGCATTCCATAACTTGTCTTTGCTTCCAGCTATGAGGAAGAATCTGATACATGAAGTGCATACATTTATGATTTATATGATTGACAGATAACCTTTAACATACACAGAAGCAAGCTTTATAGATTGACACACACACACACACACACACACACACACACACACACACACACACACCTATGCTCTTACATACTTTCATACTCATGTCATGTCTTGCCATGGCCGTGGTGTTTGTGGGTACAGTGCTCAGCTCCTGACCCCAGGTGTATTGAGACGTAGCCCTCAGCAAAATCGTGTTCAAACCGCAGGTGCAAAAGGAAGAGGGATGATGTCTGGGCAAAGATGGTAGTACATTGTAGAACATTATTAAGTCGAGGATCAACTAACAATTTTTTGAATATTATTATAAAAAAAAAAAAAAGTACCAAGACAAGACTAGGGAAACTGGGCATGAGGTGGTAATACACCCTGGTTGGGATGCCAGTTTATAAAAAAGCCAGCATGCACACACACATTCTGTATTTTCACACACTCTTTTACAGCCAGATGCATTTTAGAGGAGCAAATCAGTCTTGTGGCATGTTTTTGGGAGGTCTGAGGGAACCGGAAAACCTCAAAGATTCCCCACAAGGGCATAAATACATAAATACTCCACACAGTCACTACAGACAGTATGAGCCTCTGTTATATTTGGTTTAGGACCACGAGTAAACAAGATTGCTGCTGAGTGTATCCTGTGCTCACTTGAACTGGCGTATGTGATGTAATAACAAATGAAGTAGCGGCAGTAGTACAGCTGGTACTGAAATCACATCTCTGGGTGCTATTTAAGGCCCTAATTCACTATTAGCAACAGTCTTTATCTTTTAAAGGAGACATAACACACAGTTTTGGCCAATCTCATGTTAATCTTGAGTACTTACAGAGTAGTGTTTAGAAGTCAACCGATTCATCAGTTTCGCTGAACGATTGGCACCGATAGTTGATTGAAGTTTTCACAGCGCTTCATTTTTTCCACATTTGTTATGTTACAGCTTTATTACAAAATAGATTAAATTAATTATTTTCCTCAAAATTCTACAAAACAATACCCCATAATGACAAACGTGAAAGAAGTTTGTTTGAAATCTTTGCAAATTTATTACAAATAAAAAACAAACAAACAAAAAATCCTATGTACATAAGCACAAGCATGTCAGAGCACAAACCAAGACATGAAGTCCAAGGAAATGTCTGTAGACCTCCGAGACGCCCTTTATGATGTCATGAAGGGCCATACTTGAAAAAAAACTTTCAGAAACTTATATGGACTTGGAAAGAGTGTATTTGCCACATAAATACTCCCTCGTACATCCAAATAGTTTTTTTTTCCTATTATTAGCATGAGAATCCAAATGTTTACCAGTGTAAATAACTCAGAATGCATGAAATAGCATTAGACCCCTCCCCTCTTCGTTTTGATATAAAGCCCCCGACCACAATCACGACGACATCCTGGTGTGTGGAGATGTTTCAACGTCTAGTTATTCATCCAGGTGAACATAATATACATAGTGTGTGTATGTGTGTGAACAATACTGCTTACACTGCAACTGTATAAACTCAGGATCAAACCACTGAGCTCGAAGCTCTGAGGTGGCAGTGTGTGTATGTGTATAGGTGTGTGTGCATAGGTGTGTCAATATCATTGGGGATAATGGTTGTTGTAACCCGACTATTATGCTACAGGTTCAGACTTCTTGATCACCTTGAGGGCATCAAACCAAATCAAACACTCCAGACTTATTAGGAGTTTCTGTACATCAAAGGTCATGGAGTTTCTCTCCAGACATACGAGTCATAGGAAAAAGATCCCCGGTTACTCATTATACGTCTCAGAATCCGGTCTTTGAAGGTTTGATGACACGTTTATGTACGTGCACGTCTGTCTGAAAATATCCTCCTTTCACTGCACCGGGAAACAACAGGATATTGTTCGGCTCAGCCTGTTATTTCTTTACGAACTTGTGTTTGTTCCAGACTTAGTCTAATCTTTGTTTTGACTTTGAGGCAAAAAATCACAAGAGAGCACATGCTTCTGAGACCTGACAGCCTTTAGGGCATTGTATACAATCATGACACTGGCAAATGTTCCATTAATAAGAAGTATATTATTGATAAATTCATCTATGTGCTAAAATATTGCCATATTTGTTTATAGTGAATTCTGTATGTGTTGATTTTTATTCCCAAATTGATCATTGTCTCAATGTACATACCCTGCACAAACTGTACAGTTAATCTCTTCATCTTTATTTATTATTCTTTTATTTTTCTTGTTTTTATAGTTTTTCATATTTTCTATTGCACCAGCACACCATGACAAATTCCTTGTACATGCAAACCATGTACTTGGCAATAAAGATGACACAAACCACTCCTGCTATCATTCTTCTCCACCCACTCCACCCTGCCTGCACTCTTTTCTTCACTTCTCTAACACACTCTCCATTACTTTGCACTGTTGACCCCAGGTACCTGAACTCCTCCACCTTCTCCACCTCTTCTCCCTGTAACCGCACCACTCCACTGCCCTCCCTCTCATTCACGCACATGTACTCTGTCTTACTCCTACTGACTTTCATTCCCCTTCTCTCCAGCGTGTACCTCCACCTCTCCAGGCTCTTCTCCATCTGCTCCCTACTTTCACCACAAATCACAATATCAGCCACAAACATCATAGTCTACGGAGACTCCTGTCTGACCTCGTCCGTCAACCTGTCCATCACCACTGCAAACAGGAAAGGGCTTAGAGCCGATCCTTGATGCAGTCCAACCTCAACCTTGAACCAGTCTGTCGTTCCTACTGCACACTTCACTGCTGTCACACTGTCCTCATACATGTCCTGCACCACCCTCACATACTTCTCTGACACACCTGACTTCCTCATACAATACCACAACTCCTCTCTCCACCCTGTCGTACGCTTTCTCTAAATCCACAAATACACAATGCAACTTCTTCTGACCTTCTCTATACTTCTCCATCAACATTCTCAAAGCAAATAAGGCATCTGTGGTGCTCTTCCTCGACATAAAACCATTCTGTTGTTTACAGATGGTCACCTCTTCTCTCAGCCTGGCTTCCACTACTCTTTCCCATAACTTCATGGTGTGACTGATCAACTTTATTCCTCTGTAGTTACTGCAGGTCTTTCCACACAGACTTTCCACTCTTCATCCTCTTAATCGCTGCTCTCACTTCCTCCTTACTAATCCTATCCACTTCTTTCTTCACCAACTCCACACCATCCAACCTTCTCTCGCTCTCATTTTCCTCATTCATCAGCTGCTCCTCTATCTTCTAAACACATTCTCCTCAATAGTCAACACATTTCCATCTCCATCCTTTATTGCTCTAACTTGTAGCACATCCTTTGAAAGCTTGGTCCAACCATCTTATTCTTCTTTCAGTCCTCACTCTCCTCCTCTTCTTCTTCACCACCAAAATTATCCTACAGACCACCATCCGATGCTGTCTAGCTACACTGTCCCCTGCCAACACCTTACAGTCTCCAATCTCCTTAAAGTTGCATCTCCTACATAGAACATAGTCCACCTGTGTGCACCTTCCTCCACTCTTATAAGTCACCCTATGATCCTCCTTCTTCTTAAAATAAGTGTTTACCACTGCCATTTCCATCCTTTTAGCAAAATCTACCACCACCAGCCATCCTTCCATCTTTCCATCCACACCATGAAAGAACAATTTGAACCCACCTCCAATGTTCCTGGTCTTACTCTCTTTCCACTTGGTCTCCTGAACACACAACATATCTACCTTTCTCCTCTCCATCATATCAGCTCCCTCTCTCCCTTTACCAGTCATAGTACCAACATTTAAAGTACCAACCCGAACCTCCACTCTCCTACACTTCTCCTTTCCCTGCCGTCTCTGTAGACGTCTTCCTCCTCTCCTTCTCCTCCTTCGGCCAACAGTAGCCCAATTTCCACCGGTACCCTGTTGGCTAACGATACCTGTGGCGGTCGTTGGTAACCCGGGCCTCGACCGATCCGGGATGAATTTCTGATTCTCATATTTGATTTGGCACATGTTTTTCGCTACTGGGACTGGCACTAAGAGTGCACTGGCTTGTGCAACCCTAATGGTTGGGTTGTTAAATTAACTAATTATTTATTTATTTAGAACAATAGCTTAACTCATACTAAGCTACACCATTGGGACAAATGTTTGTGGACACCTGAACTGTTTTTTAAACACCCCATTCCAAATTAATCCCCATTTGCTGTTATAGTAACCTCCACTCTTTTATGCAACACATCTACAATATATCGCCAAAGGTATTGGGACACCTGACCATTCTATATATATATATTTGTGGTTCTTCCTCAAACTGTTTCTACAAATTCAGAGGCACACAATTGTGATGTGTGTGGAAGATCTCCTGATATAGAGCTCCAACCCTGCTGAACACCTTTAGGATGAATGTGAATACTGACTGCACCCCAGGCTGCCAAATGAATCTCACACAAATCTCCACAAGCACACTCCAAAATCTAGTGGAACATCTTCACAGAAGAGTGGAGGTTATTATAACAGCAAATGAGGACTAAATATGAAATAGGATTAAATTATTCTTTACAGGCCCTGTGATCTGTAACTGTATCTGTAATCTGGAAGTAAGGGAATCTAACGATATACTAATCCTGTGTGTGTGTTTGTGCAGAGAAAAGATGTGGCACCGGACGTTGGTGGCCGTAGTGTTGCTGTCCCTCCCAAACAGATCTACAGCACAAGGTAACGACTTTCGAAGTTCGCCAACAGAGACACGTATTACACGATACCATGGAAAAGCTGTGTACATGTGATTCTCGTTTTCAGCCTTTCATTTAAACTCCTTCAGTCACATTTTACAAAAACATGTTTTCAACGTCTTTTATATTATCTAGGGATGCACCGAAATGAAAATTCTTGGCCGAAAACCGAAACACCGAAAGAAATTATGCCAATTATTATTACCATTGCATTTATGGCTTTGACTGTGTACTAACCTTACTAAAATCAAAGCATTTCAATTGCATGAATTAATATATTAGTTTCAAAGAATAAATCAATTACAAATTATGAAAATATTTATTTATAGCACATTGCAACAATGCACAGGATAAAATAAATTAAAATTCAAACTTAAATGTTTAACTTAAATGCACTCATGTGTACATTAAATAATAATGTACAGGCCCTCTGGCCTGCTGAAAGGTTGTAAAATTAAATATGTTCTTTCATAAAAACAAAGTGCATTCAGAACAAGTGCAACTGCTTAAAGATACAACAATATCACTGGGAAACTTCCTTGCCTTTTCAAAAACGTCCGCCACAGACGGAGTGCGCGTGCTCGGAGGGGTTTTGCTTTTCTGTGCCGCGTTCCTCTCATATTCAGCATAGCGATCGGGATGTTTGGATTTCAGGTGATAAATTAAACCCGACGTGGAGAAAGTCTTTGCAGACGCACCCCCTCTTGAAATTTCGGCATTACATGTTTTGCAAATCGCTATCCGTGGGTCTTTCTCAGATATACTGAAATACGTCCACACCGCAGACATGTTGCTTCAGAAAAGCACGTGCAGGCCGCGGTTTCTGTTTGCGTCATCACAACAAAATTTTCGGTGGCCGAATATTCGGTGCATCCCTAATATTATCCTGTGAAAGCGTTCCGCTGATCACATCACATTCAGAAGCAGCTGAAGCAGGTGAAAAGAAATTCACTACTGATTACACACAAACCATTTTTATACACATGTAACAGTAAATACAAGCAAATTATTAGATACTAGTGGTGTAACCGTATAACAAAATGCACGGTTCGTTACATACTTCGGTTTTTAAATCACAGTTTGCTTCAATTAAGGTACGGTTGGTGGGAAGAAATGCAAAACACAAAATTGCTTAGCATTTTTTATTAAAACAACTTTATTATTATAAACATTTGTGAACATCAACAGTTGAAATTTTTTTAAACAATTATAAATAAAATGCCTGCTTGGTTTAAAAAAAAAAATTACATTATTACATTGACTAAATTGAGTAATCGATTACATAGACACAAATTAAATTGATTAAATAAATTTAAATAAATGGAAAAATTAAATAAAACCCTTTACATTTGTTGGACCCCATTTGGATAATACAGATGTTTATAAAAGTGTGTGCATGTGGATGTTTGTGTTTTACATTTATTATTTAATTTTCTAAAGATATGATCTACTTAGTAACTGTTTTTATTTCAGCATACTTTAACAAATGTCTTCTTGTAAGATATTTATTTATTTATTTATTTATTTATTCATTCAATTTATCATTTTGTAAATGAATTAAATCCTTCTGTCCTTCATTTATTCATACAGTCATTTACTCCCTTGATATGTTTAATTTTCAGGAATTTGTCCTTTTAAAAGAAATTCATGAAGTAGGACATAAAACACAAAACATTCCATATCTCTAGTCTGTCGTAAAAACATTGGCGATGCCAGGAAGTGGCAGCGATTTTGCAACATGCGCAGAACAAAACCTGAGTTTTCACACTTTGGTGTTAGAAAGGTCAGGTAGGTCAGGTGAGGAGGCCTGGGGTGCAGTCAGGCTTTCAGTTCTTCCCAAAGTTGTTCAGTAGCATTTAGATCAGAGTTCTATAGCAGGCCACGTAAAGCAGATCTTCATGGAGCTGGCTTTGTGCACAGAGGCATTATCATGCTGAACCAGGTTTGGATCTCCAAGTTCTATTACTATATTCTTTTATATACAAAGACATCATATATTCAATTCAATTTAAGTCATTTTTATTTGTATAGCGCTTTTAACAATGAATATTGTCTCAAAGCAGCTTTACACAGATAATGTGGTGATTAAAAATGAATATGTTCTTTATAAGTGTAAGTTTGTCCCTGATGAGTGACTGTGGCAAGGAAAAACTCCCCGAGATGGCGATAGGAAGAAACCTTGAGAGGAACCAGACTCAAGAGGGAACCTCATCCTCATCTGGGTTGCACCGAATGTCCATTTATAGCAGATATACGATGTTGCGGGGTACAGTGATGGTGATCAGAAGCGAAATGTAGTCCTGAGTCAGTGTAGCAGACTGTTGACATTAACTACAGTCCAAATCCATCCTCAAAGCGCCAGTTCTTACTCCGGGATTTCATGGCACCACCCAAGGCGTTGATGAGAAACCGTCCCAAGCTGCACAGAGTGGCCTCCAGTCGAAGAGAACACTATCCAGAGGCAGGCCTGGACGAAGTGGGGAGGTCCACGGAGGGGAGAGGGGCAGGAACAGTAGTCACTGGAGCCTCAGGAGCATGTTTAACTCAACAAAGAGAGAGAGAGAGAGAGAGGGGTGACAGGAAGAGAAGGATATGGATTATTAAGTGTACCTATTGTTGTATGAGAGTTAAAGTCACTGTGCAGTTTGGACTCCGGCAAGACTCGCTATGGCAGCATAACTAAAAGGGAGAACCAGAAGGTAACACCAACATGAGGGATCTCTGGGATAAAAGACGACCCACCATACCACCGTCAACAAACCTGAGTGAACGTGTTAGAGTGAGGGGACGACAGCATACAAATATCCCAGTTCACCAAACACTCGATATCCATATTCCCTCCAGATCTGCGCCTTTACCTAAGAAAAAATCTACTGATCAAAGGCTTGACTAAATAAATATGTTTTCAACCTTGAATTGTGTGTCTCCTATTGTATATTTTTTTTTTCTCCTACAGTTTGGGGGAAAAACACATACGACTGGAAATGTCAGGTGTCACAACACTTTAGTCCATATAGTGTATGTGTTGTTGATGTGACGCCTTTCTCCGCATGCAGGAACGTGTAATAATGTCGGTGCTGCGGATATCGTGTTCCTGGTGGACGGGTCATCCAGTATCGGACGTACCAACTTTGCCCTCGTGAGGAGTTTCATGGCAGGGATTATCAGACCCTACGCCACAGCAGTGGGAGCCACTGGTGTCCGAGTCGGAGCTGTACAGTACAGCGACACTGCAAGGTCTGTGTGTGGATAAATAGTTTACTTCGTTTACTTCTCTCTCACATGTGCTTTCATTTTGACTTACATTACAATCCAGACCTGGTACCATACAGTTAATAAAAAATATGCCTCGTATGTCCCGTGTTTAAGTGATCTGATTACACAAACCACAATTCTTAAACGTACATTAATCTCACTAAATAGTAGGAAGAATGTTTTTTTTTTACAGTGGGACTTCAGTTATTAGGCTAAAACTTCGCCTCTATTAACCTTTTTTCTAGAGGTTATAAAAGAGATTGGCATTGAAACACACAACAGAAATGCCTCATCTTACATCATTAATGTGTTCCAAGACTCAAAGTACTTAGACCCCAGAAACCCTACAAACACCCCCATAATGCTTTTACTACAATAAATAGCTTATACAGAAGCACATGCTCTGGCTTTTCACCCATTTCACTTTATTCATGGTGTTTTATGATGGCCACCTTATCTTCCAATGATACAGCATGATGCTTAGTAGCACCAGCACGAGCAGTAGGAACTTTCATCATAGCCACGTTAATAAATAAGTCCAAATATCACCTACACAAACCAACATGCTGGTACTATGGGGACTAACTGTTTAGGTGATTTATTATTATAAAAGAGTTTGGACCTCTTTTTCTTTGATCCAGTCTTTTTGATAAAGCCAGATGATCCCCCAATCAGTTGCTTCAGTCAGTTGGGTAAAATAATTTAGGTAAAATGTACTGAAAGGGTGAGATACATAGAAGATTGTAAAATAGTCTATAAATCAACCCCTTCTGTTCCAAGGATATCATACCCATCTGTAGCAAAACCCACCATGAACACTGTTGACTATCAGACCGACCTGACTTGGGTGAATAATGAAAAACCATAACAAATCATCATAAGCTCTAATGTACCTAAAAAGAAGGCTCAAAGCACCCAATACACAAAAGATAGAGCTACATAATCATACAACGCTCAAGAGGGAAGAAAACCCAACACTGTGTATAAACACAAAAAATCAAGAAAAGAGACCTTAAAAAAATTAAACAACTGAAGGACATTGAAATGACAGAAAATACAATCTCTCTCAGTCATAGCTTATTTTCCAACTTCAGAACTTCTCCCTTGTTTTTACCAACCCTGATAATGAGCTTTAATACCACCCAGTACAACTGTAATGGAATAAAAGTGAATTTTGCAGAACTATAACACTTAAAATCTGTCTTTAACCCAACTGGCTTTTGCCTTCAAGAGAACCACCTTCTCTCAGATAGCTGATTCTCCCCAAAAAATTACATAACCTTTAAGTTGCATGGCCCACCTAAGGTATTATAGGAGGACGAAACCTTGAGAGCAACCAGACTCAAAATATAAACCATCCTTATTTGGGTGACACCAGGAGTGGGGTTATAAATCATAAAAACATTGCAAACGCCGGAGAGTAAGAAATATCATGAGCACCAGAGTATGTCATTATGAGTAATGTCCTTTCTACAGTCTTATACAGTCACTTGAAGTTGTCGAACCAGGTGCTCCTGGGGAGCTCATAAATTAGCTTAACATTTGAGATCATTATAGATTCAACACCAACTCCTCCATGCCGTTAAATGTTCAGTGATGAGTCTTCTAATGCTCAGTGATGGAATTGTCAGTTGTCAATAAAATGGGTTTACATGATCTAAAACAAAGACTGTATGCATGCACTTCTGCTTCCTGCAAACTCTCCACCCAGACTCAGAGCTCTTTATCGAAAAAAACCCATCAAAGTTCTTTAAGAAATACATTTTCAACCAAACTATCGTTCATTCCACTGTTAAGAAAAAATCGACACAAAAAAATTGACTACTGTCAAAAATACAATGGGGCGTAGACTATACTACTGTTTTGCCCCTCTACAAAACTTTGACCGGATCCCAGCTGGATTACAGAAGTGTAGTCTATGCCTCTGCCAGGAATTTCTACACCAAAACATTGGATAAAGTTTAACTCCCTTGGAGTTAGTCGTCCCTTCAGGAAACTCACCTTGCACTTTGTAATTAAACTGAAGACAAAATAAAATAATCCAGTTTATACTTTAATTTTCTATTCTCACTACCTACAACTGTACGAAGCCAGACCTACGTTCATTAGACCAATTTGGATACGAAGATAACACATCTATAAACATCTCTAGGTTATGTATGTAACCCTGATTCCCAGAGGGATCAGGTTTACATGCATCAACAACGCTTTGAATCACATGTGTAATCTGTCCAATGGAACAGTGCGGCATTCTAAAAGGTACAGGGAGACAAGAGGACTCATAAGAGGATGAGATAGCATCCACAATTCACCTGCTGAGGGTCTGCTTTTTCGCAGGAAGTCCCTTTTTATAGGGACCGTAGTAGATGAACAGCTGCTCTGACTTTCTCCACGGTTCCGTTCTGTGGATGTAGCTCTGGACACAGCCGGTTAAGCTTCCCCTGATCTGGGGCCTGAAATGGAGGAGGATAGAATGCCAGAAGCACAACGGGTTGTGGGGGAACCAAGGGCACCTTGGAACAAACCCTGGTCTGGGGTAGAGAAAGATACTGGCCATGCCTTGGATACATTCCAGGAGAGATGGGGCCATATCTTAACTGTAAGAAATTTACAAGGGCACCTCGGGCAAGGGTTTAAAGGAAGACTTAGACATGGCCTCCAAAACAACAGACAGGTCCCACACAGGCACTCTAGGTCGCACCCGAGGCCCCAGCCTCCGAGTGCCATGGAGGAAAAGTTTCACTAACAGTATCAGGGTTAACGAGCCAACCACTTGGGTGCGCACAGGAAGGATGGCCCTGAGTACTGAGGTGCTGCCCTCCCCAAGGAAGTCCCCTGACCCTGGCAGTGAGAGTGGCGATGCTCTGTCTCTGGGCAAGCAGCCCCGTGAGAGCGTGCGAGGGAGGAAGTGCTGGAACTCCACCGACTGCCTTTTTGCTTCCTGGAACCTGTTAATGACCGTATTCACGGCGTCGCCGAAAGGCCAGTAGGTCCTACGGGGGCATCCAGCAGAAAAGCTCTGTCCCTGTCAGGAAGATCTGAGCCAAAGGATGAGCCAAGGGTGCCTCTCAGTGGCTACCAGGGCTGACATTGACTGGCCAATGGCCTTAGTGGTCTCTTTAGTGGCCCCGAGAGCCAGGTCTGTGGCACGACGCAGCTCTCAGACATTGTCAGCGCTCGTAATATCTTCCTTGTCTAAATCAACCTGATAAGCCTGTAACATGGTGCACGGCTTGACCCGCTGCTGTGTAAGCCTTGCCCACCAAGGCAGAGGAAGTCCAAAGGGGCGTGGTGGGCAGTCCCGGGGTCTTAAGGGACGATGCAGCACCCAGGGAGAGAATGCCAGCATTCTATTTAAAGTAGACTCCCCAAAGAGACAGAATTATAACATTGTTTTTTTTTTTTTGCTGGATACCAAGCCAATTGTAACTGTATAGCAATGAAGAGGCAGAGATTATATAATGTACATTTCCATGTGTAATGTTTTTGCTTTGGCACGGTTTGTCATGTACAACAATGTTATCATCAACCACAAGAGTGTTAATTACCATCTCAGTTCTGTCGATGTGCATGTGTATTATTACTTATCTATTGGCAACAACATGCAGTGTTACTTATTTAAACATTGTGCAATATTATATATTTACTTTTACTACCTTTCATAATGTATATTTATAGATATTTTATTATATCGAAACTCTATTTGTGTATTCTATTTCGTGTAAATACTTTGTAAACCATTTGTGACTAAAGGTGACTCTGAGAAACAGTCAAGAATTCCAGGGTCTGTGTACTGCAATGTGCCTGTGCAAATGGCAATAAACTGGAAACGTAAAATTGCTGCTAAAAAAAGCACTTAAAATGGGAGTCCCAGAGTGTAAAATCCCACCATACAACCACAAACTTATAACTATGGAACCGGTGCACATATAGCAAGCCACATCAAATCAACTCGGCTATTAATGAAAGATGATTCTTTAAATTTCATTTTTAATTCAGACATGACCAGATTATATACACAATATACCGCAATTGACTTTCCAGGCTCGCACTTGAGCCAAGAAAGTTTAGAAGAACCACACCCTTGTGACCACTGCAAAACAAACGGCCATCAAACATACTGTATATTAATGCTGCAATGCTTAATAACACAAGACAGCATTTTTACTTAGAAAGCAAATATATATAGGAAATTTCTATTTGTATCACCAAAGAAAATACTAGAATTTCTAGAGTATTAAAAAGAACTCCATATAACTCTGATTTTTTCATCTACTGCCATAATTCCCCTTCCTTTACTTACTTTGATTCAGGAAAATAGCCATTGATGCCGGCATGGCATGAAAACAACAAACCATTTCTATCTCTATGGGAACATCTTTCCAAAAGTACAGCAAATGGGTACTTAATGTGGAATGTGGAATGAAATGTTCAAAATACACATACGAGTATATGTATATATAAGTTACACACTATACATTTTTTTGGGAACTTTGGGATTATGAAACTGGACATATTTTTTCACACATTTTTTCCATGTCTGTGTGTACATGATTCTGACTCTCAAAAACATCATGTTGTTTGTTTATGTAGCAACTTCTCATTTTCTACCTGATTCAATCATTCATCAATGTGAGAAAAAAAAAAAAATAGTAAAAAAAATACATTTTAGTTCAGCGTTACTCTGTGCTGGTTAAATATCTGTTGCTCTTTTGTTCTCAGGGTGGAGTTTACCTTCACTACGTATCTGCGTGGCACAGAGCTGCTGAGTGCTATCGAGAACCTCAACTATAAAGGAGGAAACACTCGCACTGGAGCTGGGCTTAAGTTCATAGCAGATAACTTCTTCAACCCCAGAACCACCAGAGATGTGCCAAAGGTGAGCCGAAGATCTCTTTCTTTCTCTCGCGTTCTAAATAATGTTCATAGAAATACATTGTTTATTTTTTTA
>JAAIIK010000066.1:2304318-2316107 GCA_014706435.1 Silurus glanis | reverse complement strand
TGTGTGTGTGTGTGTGTGTGTGTGTGTGTGTGTGTGTGTGTGTGTGTATATTTTAGTGGTGCAACAGATCACAAAACTAACGGTTCGGATCTCATTACGGTTTTTCAGACACGGATTGGATAATTTCTCGGATCAGCAAAAAAACATTTAGAGGGAGGAGAGAAACATAATGTTCATTCCATTTATTACAAGAAAGGTTACAGCAAGGAAATGCTCCCATACATGCAATTTGAATGATGCGAGGGGCTTTTCGAGTTCTTCTGCTCCTCTGCTCTCCGTTGTTGACTGATTAACATGTCCAGTTCACGTGAAAACATGATCTGTGTAGTCACGAAATTATTTATCAGATTTAAAAAAAGGAAAAACAACTGCCTTTTGCTCTGTGATCTTTAAATAATGAAACGAAATAAGCAATTACTGTATTTAAAGATTTGCATACAGCAGGTTTTGAAACATTGATGGATCACTTGATGAATGAATAAGGAATAATTGCTTTTCTGCTTGATGTGTTTCTATGTCAGAGTTTACATCAGCACAAGTTCCGGACAAGGTGAAGAACCTGCGTCTTGTGAATGTGAACAGTCGGCGGATCAGGATTGGATGGGATGCTATCAGTGAGGCCACGGGTTACAGAGTCACCTGGAGACAAGGCAACAGTAAGTATGAAATGAATATGAAATCTATTGAATATCAAAAAAAAAAGCACCACTTTGTCATGTTACAGAGAAATATCCAAGCAGCTTTACCTCAATGACACTGGAGACTCCTTCTATAAATCTTCTCATTGGAAAATGTATTTAAAGGAGGACATTAAGGACATTCTTAATGGCCACAGCAAGTTTACTGTGTCCCAGTGAGAATATCTCTCTCTCTTTCTTTCTCTCTCTCATTCAGGTCCAGAGCAGTTCCATGAACTTGGTGCAGGCATCACGTCCTACACTATAGAGCGACTACAACCTGACGAATCTGTGGTTGTGGGCGTGGCCGCTTTGATTGATGGTCAGATCGGGGACGTGGTGACACTCTCCACCAGGACAAACGGCCACATTGGGACAGTCACAGGTTTTCAGATTACTGACATTGGTTCCACATGGATTCGCGTATCCTGGGATTCGGTATCCAGAGCAACCGGATACAAAATCACCTGGCGGCGAAATGACGGTAGGCAGGAAATCAGGTCATAATGTCACATTTGTAGCAGATTAATTTTTTCAAGCTTGCAGGGAGGAAGGCCAAGATTTGACTGGAGTGATCTGTCTTTTCCTCCCGCAGGAACGGAAGACTTTCAGACGGTACATTCTGATGTCAGGTCCTACACCATCAGTGGGTTACAGCAAAGCTCTGCCTACAGAATATCTGTCTCTGCCCTGGCAGGCTCTCGTGAGGGACCAGCAGCCACTCAGAACATCCAGACTGGTACAATCACACACTCATCTCTAATTAAAGATCACAGTAGAAGAGCTTCTTCTTTCGGCTTCTCCCATTAGGGGGCGCCACAGCGGATTATCCGTCTCCATACCCCCCTGTCCTCTACATCTGCTTCTTTCAAACCAACTACCTGCATGTCTTCCCTCACCACATCCATAAACCTCCTCCTTGGCCTTCCTTTTTTCCTCCTTCCTGGTGGCTCCATCCTCAGCATTCTCCTACCGATATATCCCATGTCCCTCCTCTGCACATGTCCAAACCATCTCAATCAAACCTCTCACCTTGTCTTCAAAGCGTCCTACATGTGCGGTGCCACCTATGAACGCATTCCGAATCCTTTCCAACCTCATAACTCCAGATAACAATCGCATCGTCTCGGCCATCTCCATCTCCAGCTCCACCTCCTGTCTTTTTGTCTTTAAACTTACAACATAGCAGATCTCACCACCTTCTTCACTTGTTTCTTCACTTCTCTAACACTGTCACGGATAGACCAGGCGTTACACAAACTTTGCTGTATTCCTTCAGTTACAGACGAGGTCGTGGTCGGACCGGTTACAAAATTACAGCACGAGGCTCGAGGAGAAGTGGTGAGGATCACCTGGGTCGGAGTTCAGGGCGCAACAGCATACAGGGTGATCTGGAAGAGATCTGATGGTGAGAATCACAAAATTAGGGCCTTCTTGAAATGTAGATGATCCACTCACATGTTTCCACTTTACTCAGAGGTTCCACCTGAACATTAATGTGTGTGAGCTAAAGGATCCCCATTTTACTCGTTAATGCATTGCGATGTTTGTTGGCAGAATTTTTCAAACATTTTAGTAGAAACTGGTTAATAAACCAGCAATATGTGTTTATTCATGCACTTAAGGTCTCAGAGTCTCTGTTGTTTATAGGGGAAGATCTAGCGGGGTGGCACTGGGTGTCAATTTCCATTCTAATAAAAAGCATTGCCACCCTATCTGCCACTCCAGCACTGGTATCCCAATGTATAAAATATAAGTTTCCTTGACCGAATTTTTAGGAAAGGCACTTCAATGTGATGACAATCAAAAAACATATACCCTGCTTAATGAATCAAACACATTCAATGCAACCAGCCTGATTACTGATCACAAACAAATGATTCTATTTGGCTTTTTTAACTATTTGAAGCATTTGTATAAATATATATAAATATATAAATTAATGACTAACAGCTTAAGTCTAAACTACTTTCAATGTTTTTCAGTAGCTTAAGTTCTTAAGTATTTAGGATTGTATGTTTCAATTCATGGATAATTAAGTAGTAATAAAGAAGTAGTGATGTTAATTAAAATAAACAAAATGAAAAATCAGTGAATTAATCTATATTATATATGTTCGAGACATTTTTTTCGCTTTTATAAAATACATTTTATAACAATAATATTTTTATAATAAAAATTGTTAATCTTAACAATATCTGACATTTGCATCAATTTTTTCGCAATCAATTTTAAGTTATAATTAATAATTCATATAATTAATAAGTAATAATTGTTTGTTTGTTTATGTATTAATTAATTGATTTATTATATTTATTATTTTATAAAAGCTTTTATTTTTATAAAAAACTATTGTGACAAACTGTATATAATGTATTTCAGTCAGAAAAAAGCACAAGGACTTTTTTGTAATTGAATCAGTGCTGATTGTTATTGATGTGATGTGTGTGTCTGTGTATGTACCGTAGGTGGACAGGAACAGTCTCAGCTGGTTGGTGGAAATATAACATCAGTGGATCTGAGGCAACTGGAAGGTGGAGCTCAGTATGATGTTCAGGTTGTGGCTCTGGTCCAGAATAGAGAAGGGCCCCCTGTTTCTGTCAAGGTCACTACAGGTCAGTGTGTGTACATAACCATACCTGCAACAAACCTAAAAAAAATAAAGCATTTTGATGATGTGTGTGTTTGTGTTCCAGGACCCCTGTATGAGGAACGACCAAAGGATGTGCACGTTGAGCAGTTATCTTTAGGATCACTGCGTATATCTTGGAGAGCAGTGAGAGGAGCCGATGGATACCGAATCTACTGGAGATCCTCACAAGGTATACAAGTGTGCATTTACATTTACATTCACAGCAGAAAAACAACAAGGTACACTATATGGAGGTGCTGGATATTAGGACACCAAGGTACTGGGACATCTGAATTTTCCAGCCATACGTGGTTCTCTCAACAACTGTTACCATGAACTTCGAAACACACAATTGTATAGGACTTCTTCAGATGTGGGAGCATGACATTGAACCCTTGAATCTCAATCTAATCTAATCAAATTCAATCTTGGGGCCCTTGAGCAAGGCCCTTAACCCTCTGTGCTTTAGGGGTGCTGTAACATGGCTGAGCCTGCATTCTAACCACTGGGAAATGTGAAGAAAGAATTTTACAAGCATAAAAGCACCGTTTCTTTTATTTCTATAACAATACCTGACTTTACTAACACCCTAGTAGCACAAATCTTCACAAACACTCTCCAGAATCTAGTGGAACATCTTCTCAGAAGAGTGGAGCGTATTATAAAATTAAATGGGGACTAAAAGCACATTCCACGCTTATGGTCAGGTGTCCACAAACTATTGTCCTCCATATAGTGTACAGTATATCAGGAATATTTTCACCATGCATGCTCTTCTCTTCTTAGGCGAAAGTGAGACGAGTCGTCTGATAGGCCGAGACTTGACTTCGTACACGCTGGAAGGACTCCGCCCCGGTCTGACTTACACCATCCGATTGGCTGCTGTGTTGAGTGGAAGAGAAGGTCCACCTTATGTTATCACACAGTCTACTGGTATTGAGTACAAACAGAAACACACATTTTACAGGTCACTCCTCAGACTTTACTCTCAGTTCCTTACTTAATAAACCTGTGTGTGTGTGTGTGTGTGTGTGTGTGTGTGTGTGTGTGTGTGTGTATGCCTTTACACGTCACTTTGTCAGCTGCACAGTCATCTGTAACGAACTTCAGGGTAGTAGACGTTACCCAGAATTCCGTATTGCTGGCATGGAACCCCGTACCAGGTGCCACCAGATACACACTGCGATGGCAGGATGAAAGAGGTGCGACACACTTTTTCGAAACACATCTAAATTGTGTTGGAGTGTGTATGCAACAAGCGTTTGTTGTTTTTTTTTTTTTTTCTAGATCCAGGTAGCATCCAGACGCTCAATCTGCCTGAAACGACCAGCTCGTTCCGTGTGACGAACCTGAGACTGGGTCGCCTGTACCGGTTCACTGTACAGCCCGTCTTCTACGATTCTCCTGGGCTCGAGGCTGATGTGGAAGAGCGCACAGGTTAGACGGTTTTATTCTGACCTTCTGTGTGTTCCTCTTCAGGTTCTTGTTGCAATGGAGTTACACTTTTTTGTGCAAGAGGCAGTGGTAAGGTGATACACGGCTCTTTGGCTGCTGAATGGGAGAATGTAAGTTCAAGTCCCAACACTGCAAAGCTGCCATTTCTGGGCGCCTTTAACAAGACCCTCAACCATCTATAGCTCAGTTGTATAAAAAAACTTTCTTTCGGCTTCTCCCGTTAGGGGTCGCCACAGCGGATCCTCCGCATGTTTGATTTGGCACATGTTTTTACGCTGGATGCCCTTCCTAACGCAACCCTCCCCAATTTATCCGGGCTTGGGACCGGCACATACTCATCTGGGTGGCACCAAGAGTGTGATTATAAACCAATAAAACATTACAAACATTGGAGAGTGAGAAATATCATGAGCACCAGAGTGTGTGATTATGAGTAATGACATTTCAACAATCTTATGCAGTCACTTGGAGTTGTGGAACCAGAAGCTCCTGAGATGTTGAAAATACATTATATTGGATAACGGAATTCAACCCAAATTTATTTGTATGGCTCTTTTAACAATGGACATAGTCTTAAAGCAGCTCAAAACCCCTGAGGGAGAAACCCGAGAGGAACCAGACTCCAAAGGAAACCCATCCTTATCTGGGTGACACCAAAATGCCCATTCATTTATAGTTCCATCATTGCTGAGGTTGAATCCACTGTTCACTGGTGGACACTTGAGCACAAAGCTCTTAATGGCATTTGTAGCCCTGAGCCATTGTAGCAGACTGTAAATATTAATTACAGCCCAAATCCATCTTCATAGTTCTTTAACCCTCCACAGTAGGGCTGGTAAGATTCAACTAATTCGCATCAGTGCATCGGCTTTAAAGTTAATGATGTGACGCCTCAATTTTGTATCAAAGTTGCGATTTGCATCGTTTTAAACATATTTGCATCGGTAAAAAACTATTTATTTATATATAATTATTAGTAGATGTGCTATACTTTATTATTTAGAAAGTGACCCATAATTTGTGTCCAATATTTTATATGTGATTTCTCCTCATTAAACTGTTTCTCACGTGCGTTCTCTCAGCACCACTGCTGCTACGTGAATAGAATACAGATTAACATGGCAGAGGTAGAGCTGCATCTTCCTGGAGACAGAACAGGAAAACAACTGGTGTCTGGTGTTATTTAATCTTTTTTTTTTTTTGCACTACAAAGGCGTGTTTGTGAAAGGGGCCATACGTTAGAATTCAGAAGGCACTTAAGTAAATTGATGATTTGCTGTCTGTCTGAACCAAAGAAATAAAATTGTACCATTGAAAAGCATCCCATGTTTTCCATTGTGTTGAATCGAATCGAAATCGGATCTCACTCCATCGTAACAGTGGTGAATCGTATCGCATTGGTAGCCGCTTCATATGTATCTTTAATGTATCGTTTTTTTTAAAGATACATTGAGATGCGAATCGCATCGGCATCAGTTATGGAGATGCACATCACTAATCCACAATAATCTCATGGATCTGTAGGCTGTTCATATGGAAACATTCTTAGTTGCAATGTGTGGTCTCCAATTGAAGAGAACTCCATCCAGCGTGAAGGCATGAGGATGAATCAGGCAGTTCTGGATAGACAAAGAAGATAAACAAAAGTATTGATGTAGCATGTAATTAAAAACAGGAGCAAGTAAACAGGACACATGAGGAAGACAACTGATGACAGGATATGGCAAGAGGCTAGACGTTGATCAGACAAAGACATGTGGCAAAGTAACAGACACATGACACCATGGAGGATTGCTCCTCCTTGAACAGCCATTTTAGCTGTAATGATATGTAATGAGTTTGGAGCGGAAACATATGTGGGCACTTCACACTTCATTGGATACAAGATCAACCAAACCTGAGCATGCCCAAGATAAATCCTTTTAATTACCTTGAAAAGTAATTATCGTGAATAAGAAACGTGGAAAGTTGTGTGACCCATTGCATTTGCAGTTATAGTAACCTCCACTCTTCTGGGAAAATGATGTACTTGTGGAGATTTGTGTGAGATTCATTCAGCCACAAGAGTGTTAGTAAAGTCAGGTACTAATGTAGGTGAAGTGAGGAGGCCTGGACTGCAGTCAGCATGAAAAATCCATCCCAAAGATGTTTGTTAGGGTTGAGATCAGAGCTCTATAGCAGGAGATCTTTCACTCCAACCCACATAAAGCACGTAATTTTTTTTGGCTGCTCCCATTAGGGGTCGCCACAGCGGATCATCTGTCTCCATACCCCCCTGCCTCTTTCACACCAACTACCTGCATGTCTTTCCTCGCCACATCCATAAACCTCCTCCTTGGTCTTCCACCTTTTCCTCCTTCCTGGTGGCTCCATCCTCAGCATTCTCCTACTGATATACCCCATGTCCCTCCTCTGCACATGTCCAAACCATCTCAATCCTATCCATCGTCAACACTCCCAATAAACATGTCAGCATCTTCAGCTCTGCTACTTCCAGCTCCACCTCCTGTCTTTTACTCAACACCACTGTCTCTAAACCATACAACATCTCAGGTCTCACCACAGTCCTATAAACTTTCCTTTTACTCTCACAGATACTCTTCTATCACAAATCACTCCTGCCAAGTTTTTTCCTTCTCTTTCCCATAACTTCATGGTGTGACTGATCAAATTAATTCCCCTGTAGTTACTGCAGGTCTGCACATCTCCCTTATGCTTAAAGATCGGTACCAGCACACTCCTTCTCCATTCCTCAGTCATCTTCTCACCTTCCAGAATCTTGTTAAACAATTTGGTTAAAAACTCCACTGTATCTCTCCTAAACATCTCCATGCTTCTACCGGTATGTCATCTGGTCCAACCGACTTTCCACTCTTCATCCACTTAATCGCTGCTCTCACTTCCTCCTTACTAATCCTATCCACTTCCTGCTTCACCAACTCCACATCATCCAACTTTCTCTCTCTCTCATTTTTTTCATTAATCAGATGCTCAAAATACTCCCCCCATCTTCTCAACACACTCTCCTCACTAGTCAACACATTTCCATCTCCATCCTTTATTGCTCTAACTTGCAGCACATCCTTCCCAGCTCGGTCCCTCTGCCTGGCCAATCGGTACAAATCCTTTTCTGCTGCCGCATCTCCTTGTACTCCTGTCTACTTTTCTCATCACTTTGTCGATCCAAATCCTGTTTCTCCAACCTCTTTCTCCTTATGCTCTCCTGCACTTCCTCATTCCACCACCACGTCTCTTTTTCTTCCTTTCTATTTCCAGATGTCACACCAAGTACGTTTCTAGCTGCCTCCCTTATCACTTCTGCAGTAGTTGCTCAATCATCCAACACCTCTTCACCACCATCAAACCCCTGTCTGACCTCTTCCCTGAACCTCACACTACAGTCTTCCTCCTTCAGTTTCCACCATCTTATTCTTCTTTCAGTCCTCACTCTCTTCCTCTTCTTCTTCACCTCCAAAACCATCCTACAGACCACCATCCGATGCTGCCTAGCTACACTGTCCCCTGCCAACACCTTACAGTCTCCAATCTCCTTCAGGTTGCATCTCCTACATAGAACATAGTCCACCTGTGTGCACCTTCCTCCACTCTTATGCGTCACCCTATGAGCCTTCTTATGTGACCCTATGTCCTGGCAACATCTCCCACCATCAGCCCTTCCATATTCCTCTTCTAAAGACCATACCTACCATCACCTCATCATCACCTCTGTTCCCTTCACCTACATGCCAATTAAAGTCTGCCCCAATCACCAATCTTTTATTCCTAGGTACACCTTCTACCACTTCATCTAACTCACTCCAGAAGTTTTCCTTCTCCTCCATCTCTCAACCCACTTGTGGAGCATAGGCACTGATGACATTTATCATCACCCCTTCAACTTCCAGCTTCACCATCACCCTATCAGAAACTCTCTTCACCTCCACTACACTCTTACTGTACTCTTCCTTCAGAATCACCCCTACCCCATTTCTCTTTCCATCCACACCATGATAGAACAGTTTAAACCTCCACCTCCAATGTTCCTGGCCTTACTCCCTTTCCACTTGGTCTCCTGAACACACAACAAATCTACCTTTCTCCTCTCCATCATATCAGCTATCTCTCTCCCTTTACCAGTCATAGCACCAACATTTAAAGTACCAACCCGAACCTCCACTCTCCTACACTTCTCCTTTCCCTGCTGTCTCTGTAGACGTCTTCCTCCTCTCCTTCTCCTCCTTCAGCCAACAGTAGCTCAATTTACACCGGTACCCTGTTGGCTAACGATACCTGTGGTGGTCGTTGGTAACCAGGGTCTCGACCGATCCAGTATGAATTTCTGATTCGTGATCCGCATTTTTAATTTTGCTTTCGATTTGGTTTTACACTGGATGCCCTTCCTAACGCATCTCTCCTCATTTATCAGGGCTTGGAACCAGCACTACTGCACTGGCTTGTGCAACCCTAATGGCTGGGTTGCATAGAATATTTTAAACTTTTATTATTTCGATTATGCAAATGATCTTCTGTGTACAGTTATTTCTATGCTAATTTGTTATTTTTTTTATTTATTTCCTCGATTAATTTATAACCTTACTCCTGATATTAAGAAACAAATATCAAATAGAAAATTACTTAACACTTTCTGGTCAATCAAAATCCAGCATTAAAGAGTGCAGTGGAGTAATAGAAATCAGGAACTGACAGAATAGATCGTTTTATTGTTTATCAAAGTTGTTCAAGGTTTCTAAGAATAAGAATAAGTCAATTTTGGTATACTGGAATAACTACAGGGTGGCGCAAGGAAACGGGAAATTTTGGATCTTGGAGCAATTAGTTATAATGGAGCAGTGCAGTGGTGCACAACGAGCGTTTACTGTAAAGCCTTTTTTAAGAATGGTGATAGTGTGAGTGCTGCGTCATTACCAGTCAGGACGTCACGATCGTGTCCCGTTTGCTCATGTAATTACAACATGGGTGCGTCATTTCGAAGAAACAAGTTTAGCCTTAAAAAAAATTAAAATAAAACTGAGAGAGGTTGCTACATGCAGTGCACATGAAAAGTATTCACAGCCCTTTATTTTTTCCACATTTTATGTTAAAACTTTATTTCCAAAATGGATTAAATTCATTATTGTCCTCAAAATTCTACAAACAAAACCGCATGTTGACAACGTGTAAGAAGTTTGTTTGAAATCTTCACATGTACAGTCAGGTGCCTCCTGTTTCCACTGATCATCCTTGAGATGTTTCTACAACTTTATTAGAGAATTTTCCACCTGTGGTAAATTCAGTTGATTGGAGATGATTTGGAAAGGCACATACCTGTCTATAGAATGTCCCACAGTTAACAGTGCATGTCAGAGCACAAACCAAGCCATGACGTCCAAGGAATTGTCTGTAGAACCCTGAGACAGGATTGTATCAAGGCACAGATCTGGGGAAGGGGACAGAAACATTTCTTCAGCTTTGAAGGTCCCAATGAGCACAGTGACCTCCATCCCTACAGTGAATCATGGTGGTGGTAGCATCATGCTGTGGGGATGTTTTTCAGTGGCAGGAACTGGGAGACTAAAATGAATTTAGCAAAATACCAAGACATTCTTGAAGAAAACCTGCTGCAGAGCGCTCTGGACTTCAGACTCGGGTGACGGTTGATCTTCCAACAGGAAAACAACCCTAAGCACAGCCAAGATAAGGAGTGGCTCTATGACGACTCTGTGAAGGTCCTTCAGTGGCCCAGCCAGAGCCCAGATTTATACCCGATTGAACGTTTCTGGAGAGATCTGAAAGTGGCTGTGCACCGACGCTTTCCATTAAACCTAATGGAGCGCAAGAGGTTCTGCAAAGAAGAATTGGAGAAACTACCCAAAAATAGGTGTTGACTTAAAGGTTTAATAGGGTGTAATTGGGGTTTTGTTTGTAGGATTTTGTGGAAAATATTGAATGTAATCTATTTTGGAATAAGGCTGTAACATAACAAAATGTGCTTTAGAGTTGTTGAATGATCCCCCTGTTGTTTTTCAGTGTGTGTGGATGGACGTTTGGACGTGGTGTTCCTGGTCCCCGCCACTCGTGATCGCTCTGCTTTAGAAGAACCCGTTTTGTCCCTGCTTGCAAGTGCAGCTGGATCTCTGCCCTCCATCGGAGTCCGAGACTCACAGGTTGGTCTGTTAGCATGCAGCTTGAGAAGTAACTACCAGCAGCCAATCAGAATCAAATATTTATACAGACAAACAACATAGTGCATGTTACTGTTAGGTACACTGTTCTGTTTACTGCTGAATCTCCTGCTTTCTTTTTCCAGGTGTCTGTGGTGGTCTACGGCTATGAGCCTAAAGCGCACATCCTTCTCCGTCAGCATAGCAACAGCGAAACCCTTCTCAGGGAGATTGTCTCCATCCCATTTAGCGAACGATCAGGAAATAACATAGGTGTGTGTGCGAGGAGAAAAATACGTATTGCAAACATCTATGACACTCAGTTTTTGGATTTTTGTGACGTTTTTAACTTGTTTTTTGTTTTGTGTGTGTTTAGGTCAGGCCTTGTCGTACACAAAACAGTTTGTGCTTAGAGAGAGTGCGGGTCGAAGATCTGGTTTTCCGGGCGTGGTCGTTATCATTGCTGATAGGAAATCCGAAGATGATATCCGCCGCCATGTGACTGAAATTAAGGGGACGGGTGAGCCACATTTCTTAGCATTTTTCAACACTTCTTAACAACCACAGGTCTCTTCTTTGCTAACATAAGTTAGTTCTAGGCTCTAGAGATGGCTGTTTCTTGCATCGTCAAAACACAGGCTCGTTGTCTGGCTAAAATATAGAATCGTGCAATCGTTACAGCAATGTGCATTCGTTAATAGTTAGTTTATAGTTAAGAGAATTCAGTGTTTAAACAGTTTTCCAAGTTTTGGGATCAAAGGAATAACTAATTGGTGAAAAGATTGGAATATGAATTGGAAATGTATCTGTGTGTGTGTGTGTGTGTGTGTGTGTGTGTGTGTGTGTGTGTGTGTGTGTGTGTGT
>JAAIIK010000066.1:2258335-2269132 GCA_014706435.1 Silurus glanis | reverse complement strand
CACACACACACACACACACACACACACACACACACACACACACACACACACCTGCTCAGATTAAAAGATCTATACGCATGCAAACACACAGAGATACGCGCTTTAATATCGTTATCGTGCCTGTACAGGATCAGCACATAGAGAGATTATGAATGCAGATCTGCAGTGCAGTAAAATATGTGTGCAATCAGACATTTATTCACTGACAGTAACACTTTTGTGGGTTGGTTTCAGGGAAAACCAGGAGAGGATGGAAAAGCTGGATCTACAGGAAAACCTGTAAGTGTTGACATTTGGACACATTTGGAGCTTTAATCCTGAACAATTCATCATAGATAGATAGATAGATAGATAGATAGACAGACAGACAGACAGACAGACAGATATCACTCTGGGGTTTTAAGAGGTGTAGACCTGAAAATCATACTTGAGTAAAAGTATAGACTTTACTGCAAAACTTACTCTATTAGAAGTTAAAGCTGCAAATTCCATTATGACTTGAGTAAAAGTCTTTGAGTATGTGATTTGAACAGTACTTGAGTTTTTGACTCGTATTGAACGCAGGCTCAAAGATGCACCAGTCCTCGACACCCTAAGACACGTGTTAGCGAAAAACCAAAAACAGTTTACGCTGCGTTAACCATCACCACAACAGCACCTTCAACAGGCCAGAATGAAACAATTTGGTCAAATAAAAGAAAGAAACAAATGAAATGACAGTATCATGGCCCAAAGGAGAAGAACAATTAATATTCAATAGACAAATAAAGTGAAAGTAGTTTATTTTAGAACTGAATATTCAGAGCTGACTGTGGTGTGATGCACCTCTCAGTCTCAGAGAGGAACTTCAACAAAAGCTGTTTTTTGGAATTCATTCGAGATCTTTGCGGACTGAAAATGAGGCAGGTGATGCTAAAAAGTCAATCACAGGCAATGTTCAATGTCCATTCAAATATAGAGGAGTAAAGAGTGCATATATTAAATAATAACTGTAGTTGGGTGGAGGGTAAAACTCGCTTATATCTTTGATACTCAGTAAAACTAGAAAGTATTCAAAAGTACAGTAACAAAATACATTCACTCACATACTTTACTCCACTGCTCTGAGGTCGTGGTGAGTCATAATTAATATGACTCACCATTAAAAATATGACATTTGAAAATAAATAATAAAGAATTTTTAAAAATTCACGAAACAGATTATGACATGCAGTAAAATTACTTTTATGACCTGTCATATAGAATAGAATTTAAAAAAAGCGTTAAAATAAAAAAAATTTGCAGATAAAATGCAGAAATAGAAGAATGTACAATATATATTTGCAGAACATAATAGAATATACAATAAAATAGAAATAGAATATAGTCACACTAATAACAATAGAAATACAATATGCAGTATATAAACATTATAAACATGTAGGTCTGATTAGATATGAGATTCAGCAGCTGTTCAGGAGGTCCGGTTGAAATGTATATGTGTGGGCAAAGAGGCAGTATGAGGTGGTGGTGTTCTGCATGTGAGTCTCTGGTCCTTGGTGTTCTCCTGGTTGAGGGCCTGAATTCCCAATTGGAAGATGCTCCTACTTATCGTTTCTGTGTTGGCCTTCAGGGAGAGGAAATGTTTCCATGACATCAACCAATGGTTCTATGGAAGACAAGATTTTTCACAAAATTGCTAATCATTTTCAGTCCACCAGACTTTTTTAACGTAGAACACGGATACAAAATTCTTTTAATGATCTCAGTCAGCACTTTTAACTACAAAAAAAAACCCTTTCTTTCGGCTTCTCCCGTTAGGGGTCGCCACAGCGGATCATCCGCATGTTTGATTTGGCACATGTTTTTACGCTGGATGCCCTTCCTAACACAACCCTTCCCATTTATCCGGGCTTGGGACCGGCACTAAGAGTGCACTGGCTTGTGCAACCCTAATGGCTGGGGTTGGTTCCCTGACCGGGGATCGAACCCGGGCCGCAGTGGTTAGAGCGTCGCATCCAAACCACTAGACCACCAGGGAATGAGCTCAGTCAGCACTTTTAACTGAGCTGCTGTATTTATATTTTATTTAAAGCATCAAATATTATAAAGACTTTGTAGTCAATGTGGAGCTTGAATAAGAATAAGAATTCATTATGAGTTTTAAATGTTAGCAGATTTTATCTTTTAATGGGATTATGTATGTACTTTAATGATTTCCCTTTGTGGAAAAAAAAAATCTAGGGTGAAGATGGCGTCCCTGGTGAAGATGGCAGAAAGGTAAAAAAAAAAAAAGAAAAAACTTTTTTAAGTTCAAAGTACAGTGAAGTTTGAGGATTTGACGTATTGTGTTTTGTCTCTGATTGATTGCACAGGGTGAAAAAGGAGATTCAGGACCTCCAGGAAGAAATGTAAGACAGTTATAATACATTGGTCTGTCAGTCCTTTTCATTCTATCCCGCAACATATAATAATGTATAGACAAGAACCAAGTCTTGATTTGACGCACTGTACCCCAGACACAAAGCAAAAGCAGCTTTACACAGATAATGCGTTAAGAAAGAATGAATAATGAACAAGCAGGTGCCGACTATTGTGAAGGAAAAACTCCCCGAGATGGCAAAAGGAATAAACCTTGAGAGGAACCAAACTCAAGAAGGAACCTCATTCTCAACTGGGTTGCACCGAATGTCCATTTATTACAGATGAACGATGTTGAGGTACAGTGATGATGATCAGATGCAAACTGTAGTCCTGAAAACAATCGAAAAAAAACACCATCCAAAGGCAGGCCTGGACGAAGTGGGCAGATTAGAGGAGAGTAGAGGAGAGGGGCAGGAACAGTGGTCACTGGAACCTCAGGAGCATGTTTAACTCAAACCGAGAGCGAGAGAGAGAGAGAGAGAGAGAGAGAAGATGGGTGACAGGAAAGGATATGGATTATTATGTGTCCTTATTGTTGTATGAAAGTTAAGGACACTCTGCATTTGGGACTCCGGCAAGACTCGCTATGGCAGCATAACTAAATAGAAGAACCAGAAGGTAACACAGACATGAGAGATCTCTGGGATAAGAGACCTAGAATAGTGCAGATGGATAGAAAATGTAACTGTGATGAAGCACAGTTTGTGTCTGAGTGTGACAGACAGAAGAACCAGAAGTTAAAGTTCTTAGAAGGAACGTTATTGAAGCATCAGAAGATTCTGAAATATGATGTGTGCTCTATGGGAAAGGCCAAAAAAATTTTTTAAAGCTTTATTTCTAAGGTTGTGCACACAATCCATTAGGGATTGTAAGATTCACATATTCGCAAAGGTGCAACGACATGAAAGTTAAAGAAGTGATTTATCGATTTAAAAACATTTGCATCCTACTTGATATTCCTCTTTTCCTCCTTCCTGGTGGCTCCATCCTCAGCATTCTCCTACCGATATACCCCAAGTCCCTCCTCTGCACATGTCCAAACCATCTCAATCTCGCCTCCCTCACCTTGTCTCCAAAATGTCCTACATGCGCTGTCCCTCTAATTAACTAGTTTCTAAATCAGTCCATCCTCATCACTCTTTATGAACATCTCAACATCTTCAGCTCTGCTACCTCCAGCTCCACCTTCCTGTCTTTAACTCAATGCCACTGTCTCTTAACCATACAACATCTCAGGTCTCACCACAGTCCTATAAACTTTCCCTTTCACTCTCACAGATACTCTTCTATCACAAATCACTCCTGCTATCACTCTTCTCCACCCACTCCACCCTGCCTGCACTCTTTTCTTCACTTACAGTGCCTTGCGAAAGTATTCAGCCCCCTTGAACTTTGCGACCTTTTGCCACATTTCAGGCTTCAAACATAAAGATATAAAACTGTAATTTTTTGTGAAGAATCAACAACAAGTGGGACACAATCATGAAATGGAACGAAATTTATTGGATATTTCAAACTTTTTTAACAAATAAAAAACTGAAAAATTGGGCGTGCAAAATTATTCAGCCCCCTTAAGTTAATACTTTGTAGCGCCACCTTTTGCTGCGATTACAGCTGTAAGTCGCTTGGGGTATGTCTCTATCAGTTTTGCACATCGAGAGACTGAAATCTTTGCCCATTCCTCCTTGCAAAACAGCTCGAGCTCAGTGAGGTTGGATGGAGAGCATTTGTGAACAGCAGTTTTCAGTTCTTTCCACAGATTCTCGATTGGATTCAGGTCTGGACTTTGACTTGGCCATTCTAACACCTGGATATGTTTATTTGTGAACCATTCCATTGTAGATTTTGCTTTATGTTTTGGATCATTGTCTTGTTGGAAGACAAATCTCCGTCCCAGTCTCAGGTCTTTTGCAGACTCCATCAGGTTTTCTTCCAGAATGGTCCTGTATTTGGCTCCATCCATCTTCCCATCAATTTTAACCATCTTCCCTGTCCCTGCTGAAGAAAAGCAGGCCCAAACCATGATGCTGCCACCACCATGTTTGACAGTGGGGATGGTGTGTTCAGGGTGATGAGCTGTGTTGCTTTTACGCCAAACATAACGTTTTGCATTGTTGCCAAAAAGTTTGATTTTGGTTTCATCTGACCAGAGCACCTTCTTCCACATGTTTGGTGTGTCTCCCAGGTGGCTTGTGGCAAACTTTAAACGACACTTTTTATGGATATCTTTAAGTAATGGCTTTCTTCTTGCCACTCTTCCATAAAGGCCAGATTTGTGCAGTATACGACTGATTGTTGTCCTATGGACAGAGTCTCCCACCTCAGCTGTAGATCTCTTCAGTTCATCCAGAGTGATCATGGGCCTCTTGGCTGCATCTCTGATCAGTCTTCTCCTTGTATGAGCTGAAGGTTTAGAGGGACGGCCAGGTCTTGGTAGATTTGCAGTGGTCTGATACTCCTTCCATTTCAATATTATCGCTTGCACAGTGCTCCTTGGGATGTTTAAAGCTTGGGAAATCTTTTTGTATCCAAATCCGGCTTTAAACTTCTCCACAACAGTATCTCGGACCTGCCTGGTGTGTTCCTTGTTCTTCATGATGCTCTCTGCGCTTTAAACGGACCTCTGAGACTATCACAGTGCAGGTGCATTTATACGGAGACTTGATTACACACAGGTGGATTCTATTTATCATCATTAGTCATTTAGGTCAACATTGGATCATTCAGAGATCCTCACTGAACTTCTGGAGAGAGTTTGCTGCACTGAAAGTAAAGGGGCTGAATAATATTGCACGCCCAATTTTTCAGTTTTTTATTTGTTAAAAAAGTTTGAGATATCCAATAAATTTCGTTCCACTTCATGATTGTGTCCCACTTGTTGTTGATTCTTCACAAAAAATTACAGTTTTATATCTTTATGTTTGAAGCCTGAAATGTGGCAAAAGGTCGCAAGGTTCAAGGGGGCCGAATACTTTTGCAAGGCACTGTATCTAACACCTCTCCAGGCTCTTCTCAACCTGCTCACTACTCTCACCACAAATCACAATATCATCCGCAAACATCATAGTCCACGGAGACGCCTGTCTGACCTCGTCCGTCAACCTGTCCATCACGACTGCTAACAGGAAAGGGCTCAGGGCCGATCCTTGATGCAGTCCAACCTCCACCTTGAACCAGTCTGTCGTTCCTACTGCACACTTCACTGCTGTCACACTGTCCTTATACATGTCCTGCACCACCCTCACATACTTCTCTGACACACCTGACTTCCTCATACAATACCACAACTCCTCTCGCCACCCTGTCGTACGCTTTCTCTAAATCCACAAACACACAATGCAACTTCTTCTGACCTTCTCTTTACTTCTCCATCAACATTCTCAAAGCAACTAATGCATCTGTGGTGCTCTTCCTCAGCATGAAACCATACTGTAGCTTTCGCCACATCCCTCTTTACCTGCTGCCGCATCTCCTTGTACTCCTGCCTACTTTTCTCATCACTCTGTCGATCCCAATTCTGTTTCTCCAACCTCTTTCTCCTTCTGCTCTCCTGCACTTCCTCATTCCACCACCACGTCTCTTTGTCTTCCTTTCTATTTCCAGATGTCACACCAAGCACCTTTCTAGCTGTCTCCCTCATCACTTCTGCAGTAGTTTCCCAATCATCCAGCACCTCTCCACCACCACCGAGCCCCTGAACAAAGCCTTCCATTCTCACATGCCCAGTTTCTCTAAGAAATCTATTCTTGATCTACTGTATGCATTGCCACAGTTTGATCACAGACAGCTTCTTGGAGTTCATAGCTCACATTTTGACCTATAGGAAATCTCTTACAAAGTGCCATTGTGGGCGATCAAATATGGATTGATGAGTAAAAATAGTCAATTCTATTTATTCCTACATGGTCTGAATCCTATCTGCCATCTAACATAAAAACCCCCCTTTCTTTATTTTTTGTTTGTTGGTCATGAGACAGCTATAGATGATTAAGTAAAGATGGTATAGTACAGATGTGAAGTAAATGAAGCCTCGTTAGTGTTATTAATGGGTTATCAGGCTGCACTGTAGCATTGCAAATGTCTCCACGTCATTTATTTCCTTTATTGACTCGTTAATGAATTTGCCTTCACGCCTCAGAGGGTAGTTTTTGTGTCGTTTAAAATGTCACGTGCATTTACACAGATGTAAAAATGCCTCGGTGTAGCAATAGTTCAAACTGTAATCTAATTAATATCATTCAATTTACATTAAATTCGCATTTATGCCTGTTATTTAAATAAATGGTTTGTTCTTCCTTTTTCTCTCAGGGTCAGGATGGGATCAAAGGGGATCGGGGTTTTGCAGGGCCCACTGGCCCCACTGGTCCTGCTGGACCATCAGGGGTTCCTGGAAACATTGGACCTCCAGGACAGGTGTGTGTATGTGTGCAATTGTGGGATTGTGAGGGCAGAAGTTTGATCAAAATGCAGGTGTTTTCAGGTTTAATTCTTAATGTTTCATTGGGTCTATGTTGTGACTCTCTCTCTCAAACAACTTTCATGATTTCACAGGTGATATATGTTAAAGGAGCTGATATATCACCTATCCCTGGACCTCGAGGACCACCAGGACCACCTGTGAGTTACACCAGTTTACTAAACGGTTGCTTGTAAACACACTTTGATATAAATTACCTGGTTGTTTGATATGATTTTTTTTATTTATGTCTTGTTAATTACCACAAAAAATCTAATTGTTGAAACGCTCAACTTCTAAATTACACTCAAAAGTATTGGGACACCAGTCCAGTTCCAGCCATACGTGGTTTCGTTTATAAAATGTTGTGTAGGACATCCTTGGAAACAGTAGCATTAAAATATTCCCTTGACCCGAACTAGGAGACCCAAACCTGTTCCAGCATGATGGTGCCCCTGTGCACAAAGCCAGCTCCATGAAGATCTTCTTTATATGGGTTGGAGCGAAAGATCTCCGGCTAAAAAGCTCAACGATATTGAACACCATGCTGAATGAGCATAAAATCTCCATAAGCACACTGATCATAAGAGCAAATGGGGACTAAATAGGGAATGTGGATTTTCTTTTCAATGTAATATTTTTGTCTTTCAGGGACAACCTGGCATTCCAGGAGATGCAGGTACCAGGGTGAGTGGAGTCTCAGTTTCATTTGCAGGAGCCTTTCATTTCCATGTTTCACTGTGAAAAAAAATCTTCACTAAATGATGTTTTCTAGGGTGAAAGAGGACCACAAGGAACAAAAGGAGAACATGTATGTGCTTTAACATGTGGACATATATCTGTTCTTCACGTTTTTGTTGTATATTGTAAATTGCGTACGATGTTAAGACATTTTTCAAATATTTTTATACAATTTTTTATCAGGGAGATCCAGGAGAAGATGGTTCACCTGGAAAACCAGGGACTTCAGTGGTAAGTGTTGTGTAGTGTAATATCATAAAGTCAATATCAGTATTAATGAGCACCAGAAATTCAGGGTGTTCAGTGGAGCCAGTGTCTGTATGTGGTGTTTAGATGCATCTGTAATCAGATAAAACTGGAAGTGGGCGGGGTTTATGTTTGCCAAATTAGGTCCATTTGAAGTCCGTTTCAAATGCAGATCTATTTCTTTCATATATTCTATCTAGAACAATAATTCTAAATGTAAATCACTAGTTAGTTCTCTTCACAGGGTTTTGTTCGTGGAATGGCAGTCTGCTTATTTAACACAAACTTGTACACCGCGAGAAAACAAACGTGTATTTTCTTTTTCTGTTTCAGGATGTGAAGAGATCACTTTCTGACTTTGGCATCGAGGTACTCCGAGGTGTAACACTGAACACGACATGTGAGTTCTAATCGAGCAGGTGTGAGACATTTTTGTTTGTCTACAGATCAGAGATCTACAGATGGTGATGGAAAAGAAAGATGTTCTGATCAGGGAAACAGATAAAGGAGCCAAAGGGGATAAAGGTGATTCAGGACCCCAAGGCCCACCTGGTGCAGATGTAAGTTGGTGAGATTGTGTGTGTGTATGTATGTGGGGGTTGGTATATATATATGTGTATATATATGATTTTGGGATGTAGTAATAGTAACTCCACTGTCATCATCGTCATGAAGTGGAGATTCCAAAGCATGACATCAGCAGTACTCACACAGGTGTACACATAAGTATTGATGCTCATTCTCCATGACTCTCCATTCAGAAGCTGATCACACCCCCTCTGAACAATGCTGTTCATTAAAAAAAAAAAAAGAAATGTGCTGGTTGTCTGATTGCTGTAGCGTGAGAGGAATTAAACACTACAGGATGTGTTGCTAGAGGAGAATAAACCATTGATTAGCTTCCTATAACAATATACAGTGTGAGGATCAACTAAATCGCACTTTATATTATCCAACCACTGAGTGTTTCTCGTCTGGTTTTTTAACGCTGCATTTGTCCTGGTGTCATTTCAAAGCAATTCAAGTAAGTATGCGAAATATCAGCATAGAGCTGCTTCAGACGGTGCAAACATTTCTTTTCTAATTCTGTTTTCCTGAACTCCTGAAGGGTGCTCGAGGGTTTCCAGGAGAGCGAGGACAAAAGGGTGATCATGGTCAAAAGGGGGAGACGGGCCCTCAGGGCCCAACAGGTCGAGCTATTGGAGAAAGAGGACCAGAGGGTCCTCCTGGACAAGCAGGTGAGCCTGGAAAACCTGGCATACCTGGAGTTCCAGGTCGAGCTGGAGAACTTGGAGAGTCTGGCAAATCAGGAGATAAGGTAGGCCCTTATTTACTCGACCTTTCAAGCTTTTTCTTTAACTTATCTGATCTGAGTAGTACTTTAAACACCAGCCTCTGGTGTATTATCTCGTAGCTGCTAAGGTGCAGCCATGTGTTAATACCTCGTTAAATGAGAGGACAGTAAAGCTCATTTGAAACAAACCGGTATCTACTAGAGATGGTAAGATTCACTGATGTGCATTGGCATAAAAGTTATGGATGTGATGCATCGGATACAAGTTGGCATTGGTATTGTGATGCATCGCTTCTAACGTATATGTAAAAATAAAATGTATTCATGTATTATTATTGGTAGATGCGCTATACTTTTACCAAAAATTTGTGGCCAATATTTTATATGTATATGTAAACTTTTTCCCGAGCGCATTCTTTCAGCACCACTGCTGCTACGTAAATATGACGAATACGTGAATAACATTACGGAGACCGAGGTGTGTCCTGAGAGTCACATACATAGAGATTAACATGGCAGAGGTAGAGCTGCATCTTCCTGGAAACACAACAGTATCACAGTACAAAACATCGGTAGCTGCTGCATATGTATGTTTAATGTATTGTATCGTTGGCTATGCATCGAGATGGAAATGCACATTCCTAATATCTACAGCCTGCGTGTGTGCTCCTATGTTAATACGTGTAGCTTTCAAATGAGCTGAAACAGCAGTTAAACACACTCGGTGTGTGTATGATCTTGCATTGTTTTTGTTGCTTGTTGCAGGTACAGTGTCCTTGGCAGTAAACATAATCTGCGCTGGCTGAATGCTAATCACAAATCGTTTTTCTTTTTTAATTTTGCACACCTGATTCAACTGAGAAGGTCCAGATGATTAACTGATTAGATGTAAAACTCCAGGGATAATGCAGGACTGAAGCTACAAAGTCCAATCAAATAACATTAGATGAGAGAAGATGAATAGCAGGCCATATCAATTTTGTCTTGATCTCCATTTTTACAGGGAGAGAGAGGCGAGAAGGGAGAGAAAGGCGAGACGGTGAGCATCAATGCCATCAATAGGTTCACTTAGAAAGATCTGTCTAAATATATATAGCAAACTTTACCATTTGATCTGTTCATCTTCAGGGTAAGCCTGGGGTAAATGGTGGAGTAGGACCTCCTGGACCTAAGGTAAATAAAGAAGGATAAAAAAGTGTAGCACTTTATTGGTTTGGTCTGTTCTCCTTCAGTCATACTACATATGACGGTGATGATGATGATGGTGTTGTGTGGTCTAGGGTGACTCCATAGTTCAGTCTGTTCCTGGGCCACGTGGTTTGCAAGGACCACAAGGTATTAAAGGAGAGGATGGTGCTCAAGGACCTCCTGGAACTAAAGGTGAACGGGTAAGTGCTGTATGCTTACTCTGATTGGTTGGGGTTTGTGATGGTAGGGTTGGGGTTGTTGGGATTGAGGTTAGGGTGTGGTAAGGTAGGGTTGTGGTTGTTAGGATTAGGGTTGGGGTTAGTAGGATAGTAGGGTTAGTAGGATAGTAGGATTGGGGTTGTTGAGATTAGCTTTACTGATGGGAGTTGTGTGGGTGTTGGGACTAGGGTTGGGGTTCTTAGTGGTAGGGTTGGGGTTGTTGGGATTGAGGTTAGGGTGTGTGAGGGTA